>WURT03081241.1:0-13057 GCA_009936505.3 Holothuria glaberrima | reverse complement strand
AGTTTTCTTTGCAAGTGGAAAAACATTTGCAGAAAAGTAAATCCCGGCAGCCTATTTCTTTCAATACTTTGAAAAATTCTTTTTGCTCTAACGAATTTCTATTTGGGTAAAGTGTGATCTTGTACTTCTTATTGATGTTTGAACTATGTGTCATTTGCTGGCATTATATTTATGTTCCACCTATTGTTTGAATATGAGAAACCTGATGAATTGTTTTCAATGAGTTGCATTTGTTGAAGTTGTGTAGACAAATTAATTTCACTTCCAATTATATTTTTGGTGTAAATTGCAACAACGAATTTCTTTTCATCAATTTTTTTTTTGAATTTCGTACACATAGCATTTATTTACAACTGTATGGGTACTCTCATTTTATTATAAGGTATATTTTGTAAATATGTTTATAATATGTTTAAACGTAATGTTCAGTAATCGATTGTTGGCCTGAATTTCTGTTGAACCTTTTGTAAATTTCAATAGGTTAACACTTGTACACATGAAAATTTTGATGTTGTCTCAAAGAATTGTGATTGTAGATATACTGAATGCATCTTAATAAATGATGACAAAAAAATGTATTTGATCCTTCTCAGTGGAAAGGTTTTTCATTGAAACAGAAAATGCAAACAACTAAACAAGAGCGACCAACTGGAAACTCAAGAAAAGTTAAAAGAAATAAATTAATGTGGGTCCTCTGATCAAAAAAGACAAAAATGCAACATGTAAACTTAAACATAACCTACAAAGACAAAGTTTTAAACATACAAAGACAGTTATGGAGGAAAATAATCATGACGTTATTATCATACAAGCACTTTTACGGATAAAAAGTTGAGTGTTCTCTTATATTGTAAAATTTCTCTGAGTTTTTGAAAGCTGGGTGAGAGACACTTCCAAATTTGAGACATTTATAGCAAAGACTCTGCGGGGAAGTCAATCATCTGTAGAAAGATTTGGGGAACGAACGGAATGTAATTAGGACTTGACTACAATTCTCGGCAAACAGTGGAAAACATGTAAGAGACTCATTACCCGGTGGTAAAGATATATTTCCATCTGAAATCTTGTAGACCACATACTAAGGTGTTCACACTAATTAGAGGGTGGGCTCTTTATTAATCTTCTTACATACAGATAAGAGCAGTTTTGTTTTGAAAAATCTGAGAGCTCGCACTTGAGTATAAGCTCCCGTAAATTCCTCCACAAACAATATCACAGTAGGATAGTATGGATAGTGAAAGATAAGAGTACTTTAAATTTTATCAAAAGTGCAACTGCCTAGAGTGTTTCTTCAGAACGCCTACACATTTGATACTACTGAGAGGAACAGCTCGAAAAGAAAACTTTATGCTATTTACGAGTACGAATTGTGTTCTGTGGAATAAGCAACTTATGTTAATCAGTAAAGTCATAACCCACTCATTTCATAAGTTTTAATTTACGCAAGAGTCCGCCATGTTGGAATTTGTCAAAAGCTATTTTCAAGTCAAGGTAAGTGCCACACACACACACACACACACACAACGTGTCTTTTTAGAAGCATGATTGATTTGTCGTAAGGTCAGCCAAGGCCCGTGCTGGCAAAAACCAGAATTGGTAATTATTCAATATATCATGTTTACAAGGAAACCACACAAGCTGTTAAACACTGCAAGTGATAATATATATATATATATATATATATATATTTCCATAGCCTGATTCGATAAAACTAGGTACGCCATCAGAAATGGCATTTTGTGTGTACGTTATTCAAATATACCTACAGTCTAAAATTTCAAAATATACGTGTTACAAGACTTGAAAAATGCATTCAAAAGTTCTAACTCCCATCTTCACCGGACTTTCACTGCTAAGATATAAAATGTTAAAGCTTATACACTCAGTGTACTGATAGATTGCACAACAATTTGAGATGTCATTCTTGCTCTACTCAAAGAATCTTTTTTTTGTTTGTCTGTTTTGTTTTTTTTTTCAAAAGCCACTGCACCTTGTGACAAATTGTGAACACTGTCCTACTGTTATAGGGTGACTTAGCTATATAAGACCTCTCCGTAAAAATATAAAAATATTTCAAGGTCATTCAAACATCTTACTTTCAAAAAGAAACCAAAACAGCTTCTTTTCGTTTTACATGAAGGACATTACAAATTACTGCTCAATCGACTATTTAAATTCAACATTTTACATTTCAGCCACGAAGAAAGCAATGAAAATGGGAGTAGGATGAATGAAATTCATTTCCAACTTTTAATATATATATATATATATATTGATGAAATTTAAGACTTGAGGTCCACTTAAACTGTGTGCGGCTAGGTTCTGCAAACTCTCCATGAACGAAAAAGTCTTCAGTGGTTAAAAATCAAACGGTGATATAAACTGTTTTGACCGATTCCTTCTGGAAATATGGCTGTCGCTAGATATATGTAGTCACTTCTTGACCTTCTAGGGTTTTGTTTTCAAAAGTGAAAGATTCTTGCATTATATTTTCATATTTATACTCCATAATGTATGTACTGCACCGTAATATATTATTTTTTTAGACTTGTGTGTCAAGTTCAGCTAATATGTTGCGCAATTGGTAAGAATATGCAAGTTATAAGCAATGCAGCAGGCAATCCGCTATAAATAGATACTTGGTAATAAATAGTCTCACTGTGATAAAACTTATTCGTCGTAGTTTCATTACGTGTTAGTTACGGAAGAGTGAGCGAAGCACAGCTACGTTTTTATTGAATGCATGCGTAAAATAACAACTCCACATAGTAAGCTAAGCCTTGCTAGGCCTAGTCTGAACCGGCACGATAGTGGGAAAGTGCGAAATCGTAAAGGGGTATGCAAAGCCCCGGTGTTTCAACCAGCATGCCTCTACACAATGATAGAAGTTTTACTACCTATTTGTATCATGGTTTTGAAAAACTGTTAGTGGATGCTTAAATTGAAACTGAAACCCAGAAGGCTGCTTTAAAACATTTAAAGTTATGACGATTTTTCAAAAGTAGCTTCAGGTTGGATGCCAAAGTGAGACAACCAACATTAGTAATAAAATGATAAAAACTGCTGACAAATGTTCAGATTATTTACACATTCTGGTTACGTAGACAAAGAGAAGTAAAAAGATACGCAGTTTAAAAAATAATGTAACGGGGTTGGTTAAACTCTGGGTAGCGTAGAAGGCCGACAGGGAGGGATTCTTTACCGAAGGTGTTGTTTTTTGATTGGCCACACGAACTTCCAATTGACGACACAAAAAAGACGAAAAAAGTCACTTCTAAGGTTCTGTTGATGTATATTCCTCCAATAAAAAGGTTCTCGGCAGAATAACTGACAAAATATACACGATAAACGAATACAAAAGCCTTAAAAATGCAGTATTTGAAGCACAGGTCAAATTTAAGCGATGCCTCGTTCACACGTGTCACGTTGTCGCTTAAGGGCGTAGGCCTGCTAACAACCGCGGTGATAGACACCTTGCTCTGACCTATTCAAGTCTGTACTGCGTGCTCAAGTTCCTAGCTTGCATATGTTTTCCCCCTTTTAACTGATCCCTCAGACAATAGTCCCTTAATAACTTTCCCTTTCATTACTAGCTAAGCTTTAGAGTTACAATTACACTTAAAATAATCTTAAATAATCCCAACCTGCCAAGCCATTCATAACCAAACCTAAAATGTTCTGGCCTTTAAGAAGTACATGCACACTTTTGTACAGGAAATAGCTTGTTACGCAAAGTTATGTAAAGTTACATCAAGTAACTTCACACATGCAAATTTGGAAACTCGAATAATGAACACTTACAAAGGAGGCTTATCTTAAGGATAATCTCTCACAGTGGACAATGATTCACAGAGGCACAACTCTTTCACAATGAAATAATCCTAAGAAGCTTAGGAACGCTTACATACAGGGATCCGCCGGCTCCACATAATCCCTAAAAGCTCCGCAAGGCTCCGCAAAATGCCTAAGAGCTCCACACGGCTCCGCCTAATCCCTAGGAGCTCCACAGGGCTCCGCAAAGCTCCTCGGAATACAAGCCTAACGCACCAGCGTTACAATACTATTTTTAGTTGTTAAATGTTGTGGCATCCAGTGGGGGTCTTAATTTGGAGCAAGCACAAATCAGGCAAAAATGTAAACCTAAATAGTGACTACACGAAAACTTAGTTGCATATTTATTCTTTCTTCTTGTGGTTGTGTAATGTAGCTATGCAACATTTTATATGGAGTTTTTGCTCGATAGGTCGATTTAATACTTTGAATAATTTGCACATAATTTAAAGCCTTAGCCCTCTCAAGTTTATATGGACATACCAAACTTGATTTTCATATATGGCACGCACTAGGCTTTTATAGTTGTGTCCGGCTTGTTATAGACATATAAACATGATTTCCATGTTTGGTTAGAATTTTATGAAGTTATATTTGGCAGGATATGGCGTAATGAAACTTAATTGCCATATTTCTTTTCATATTACATCTGGCTTGATATGGCCATTTACAACTTGATGTGCTTTTACTCGAATGGAGTTTTACCATGTATTATCTGGCTTGATATGGCTATATAAACTTGCATATTTTAAGGCAGTTAAAAAGTTACATTACCTAGTACACGTAATTCACATATTAGCCCAAGAAGAAATTTCAATATTCATAGCATGTGCTTGCGTTTACATGGCCAATTTACCTATTCAATTGAACAGATAACTGCAATTCTGCTCGTATATAAGTTGACACTTGATCACAGCTGAGCTGAGCCAAGTTCAATGAGGTGTGTATAACCCAAATTGTTATACTCGAACGCAAACTGCATCCAAGCACAGGGTGACCACGTAGATTTTTCATGTTCTGGAAAAGGTTCAAGGAGGATATAAATACTCGGCCAGCTCATGTGTGAACTGATGGTTTGAACAATGAAGACAGGACAAGAAGTCTCATCCAGAAGCGTCCAACATGTAACACGGGTCTGCTGTGTCCTGTAAAGTGGGAAGGACGATGTACAGTACACACTTTGTTGTGTAATTTATTCCAAGTCGAGTTTCTTGTTAAATGAGTTTGCTGAGTTACGTATACATAAAGTAACCTTCATATCACGCCAGAGAATTTTCCTCTACAACTGACTTCAACGACAAGCAATTCTTTCGTGTAACTCATAATTATACTAATATAATAACTCTTTATCATGCTTCACCTAAGAAATACTTTTTGTTTTATAGACAGAAATAGTCTAATCGAAAACACAAACACTCAAAACCCAATTTACAAGTCAAAAGTAACACAATTTTTTTACAATGGGATTGTTTAAATATGCTAGATGGCTTTTCAAAAATACTTTCTTTTGTGTAAAAGAGTGACGCTTGTTGTGAAGTTAAGAGGAAATGTACAGAATATAAATGGGTAACATCATTTGTCACATAAAAAGCATTCTCCTTATTTCTTAGGTCTTGTACACTGTTTTCCACCATCCAAATAACAATAGAGACACTAACCGGTAAGGTTGATTGGGTTGAAAATTAACAGCGTTCTAGTTTACCACCCGGTTAACTTCTAAATGGACAAATGTGTACTTGGAGGCAAGTACATAGGAGCCCTACAGAATATAAACCAGCTAAAAGATAATAATCGTCTTCATAATTCGTTTTATAACACTGGCAATATAAAAAAGTGCACTCTCATTTCCCAGAAATGTCTCCTAATTTTACAACGTAGTCAACCTTTAACACGGGCGGCTATCCTGGGGGTGGGGGATATGACACTGGATGGGGGATACTGTAAACTATACCCCCACCCATGATCAACCAGGCAGTTCCGGAAATCAGAAAACTTTACATTTAAAAGACTTTTTATAATAGGCCTATTTATTGTTGTAGGAAATACTTCTAAAAGTTGTCATAGTATCACCTGGCAAACCTGGAAAAGGCCATTTCCAGTGTCTGGGGGTATATTTGCTAAAATTTTTCTACGCTCCGCGCCAACTGATCGTGGCGCCCCGCTTTGATAGTGCCACTGACTATTTCCGGAAATCAGAACACTTTTCTTTTTTCTAGACTTTTTACAATAGGCCTTATTTTAAGAAATACTTCTGACAGTTGTCCAAGTTTCACGTTGCAAAGCCTGAAAAGGGCCATTTCCAGTGAGCTGGGGGTATATTTGGCCAAAATTTTCTACGCTTAATGATAGTAGGGCTCCGCTTAGATAGTATACCACTGACTAGATCCGGAAATCAGAACACTTTACTTTTTCTAGACTTTTTACAATATGCCTATTTTTTAGGAAATACTTGTTGTCATAATGTCACGTTGCAAAGCCTAGAAAGGGCCATTTACGGTGATCTAAGGGTATTTTTGACCAACATTTTCTTTGTACGCTCCGCGCCAACCGATGATGGCGCTCCGCTTAGATAGTGTCACTGACAATATACAATATACCCCCCCCCCCCGACTTTGAAAGACGGATCGACGCCCATGATCGTTAATGTTGAACAGAAAAGGTAATGCAAGGACTTATTTTCTACATGAATGAGTCAAATCGGTAACAAAAATATGTCACATGAGTAAAAACTTAAGCCATTTATGTATAAGAATGCCAGGGTGTGTTGACTAAAATTGGGATTACCACATTCTCCCTGCAAAATTGCGCGAAGAGCATTGCTGATATTGCCACCTGTTTAAGGAATTGTTTTGTTTCAACCATTATGATACGGGTATAACACAAGGGTACTCTATGGATAGCTTCAAATTTCTTTTTTCTGTAATGATCTGAACCGTTTGCAGGATAGTGTGAGCAGCTGAGGACCTGGGCCTGTTAGTAGGCCCAGTTGCAATTATTCTGTACCAGGAAATTTCCTGGTTGTCTCAAAACCTATTTTAGCTCCATTATTTGCCGATACAGCAAACCCTTGTAAATGTGCACTCATGCATGCACTGCAGTAATTCAAACACTTTCACATTTGTCAGTTTTCGCTTTGACATCCAGTCCACTTAATTTCTTTCTCGATACTAGCTTTAAAGAATGTCCTAGTATTCCTGGTACTTGTATTACGATAAGAACAGTTTTTTGGGAAAAAACTTTATAGTTTAGCAACTTCACCTCTACATGGGGCCCTATAGCATTGTATCACTTACGGAAATGGTACTTTCAAGTATAGAAGTCTGCCTAGTGAACTAGTGAACTGTGGGGATCTTACAGTTACAGCCATGTAGTTGCAAAGTTGTGCTAACCTCAGTATTTCCCGGTCTACATTATTGCACAGCCCAATTTGCATCTTTTCGGAGTTAAATATATGATATTATGGATTAATACCTAACCTAACTTAGTGAATTGTTCATAGCCTTGATTTAACACTATATTAATAATTGGGAACTTTCATAACGAGGCGGATAACAGTATAGATACGTAAACAAGTGTTCAACGGTTTTGTTTAACTGAACTACTTTGATGGGACTCTAACAGGTTTGCAAGGGAAAACATAAGAAGGGCAGCTCATATTTGGGGCTAAATGGAAAATATTATTTTTCTTCATATCAGTTCACAATTATTCCAAATGCAAAGAACTGCGAACTTGTGTTGAAGTACAGTCATAAGTGGTATAAATTACAGTTTCTGTGCACTAACGCAGTGGGCGTCTGCTAGGTTGTCGTACAGTTTCGTATCTCATCGGGCTCGTAACTCCTTCTGGTAGTAGCTTCAAATTATCACCTGTAGTGGGAGATACCACATTCCTTACGATGCAAACTTATCTTTGTGTGGCATATTCAATGTTGATTGCGGTACCGTTATCGTTTTAAATTTAAGACAAATCTGTAAGTCACTATGTAATACATAGTTTATTGGGTATAAATTTTAATGCTTTTATAATGAGCTTTGTGTTACATTCCACGCCGAGTTTTAACTAAGTTTATTTAAAAGAGCCAGGTAGGCCATCGTGACTGATTCTTTTCTCATCTTCTTTTTACAGTTAAAAAAGTCATATCGGGATGTTTTTCCAAGACAAGGGTAATTTGGAGTATTATGTTTTTGCTATTGGGTCATGGGGGTTAAACCCCTACCCCAGTCCCCTATCCCGTGGTTACCTCCTTACTCTCGTACCTCATAGGCGTAGGGCAGAGGCAAGGTAAATTACTTGTGTTTGTTTTTGACGGTTGTAGATTCACATCACCCAAACATAAGGACCAGGTTCCATGGCTGTTTACCTTGAGCCCTTCTCTCCGTCAGATCAATCCCTTTTCGAGTCACTCAACCCACCCTCGGATAAAATTACTAATTAAGTGACCTCCCTGGGATCAACGAAGAGATTGATATCTATTTAACTATAGTAAAGGCATTTTAGCTGACTTTTTGCTGGGCTACCTTTAACATAGAGGCCTGAAAAGGGAGTTTACCAATGCTGAACGCCTTATTAACAGATGTAGGATAGTATTGATGTGTTCTTGACTTCAACAGCCTTTTGCTTTGTCTCAAGAAATGTGTAAGACTTATAGAATTCTTCTTATAACAGATTTTGGCAGCAAAGCCTCCAACTGAGCTATTCAAGAGGTGCCATTTGTTATATTCTATAGTCTCTTTGACAACTAAACAGATTTGCTTTGGCAGGTAAGTTCAGATCGAAAACCCGAAGATGGTATATGAACCGATAATAAAGGGCCCACATGTTGCTACCACCTAATTTTCTGATGAAAAATCAAGTGAATATTGCTTGAGGTAAAAGAAGGGGCATGTGGGTTGTTATGCATGCTTACCTCTGAGAGCAAAACTGTGCTGCTGCCAAATATTTCAGTTTCATTTTATTTCTCTCTTTTTGCAAAGGAAAACTTTAAATTGAATACATCAAGTTTAAATGAGTACAATATTAAAACACAACGCACAACAAGGTAAGTGACTGTAGGTGAAACGCAAAGGAATGAGGAACCAGAAAAAAGTTTTCACTGTTTGAGTCTGGTCCCTATTAGTATAAAACAGGGAGTACACAGTCTGAGGAATTTCCCCACAACAATATACTACAGCTCAGGTTAGGGACAATGAGAGCATTGTAAAGGGTTATAAGGGCCTTGCTAGGCAAAAAATCTCACAATCTTGCAATAAGCCCTTCTATTTTAGATATTTTCTTCGTAATTCTACAGATATGACTCTCCCAAGTTAACTGGTTATCAATTTGAGCCTCAAAGAATGTGGTACTGCAAACGCTTTGAATTGTGTCTAGGAGCTTTGTTTTGCTTAAATTTAAAGATAATGTTTTTCCCGCTAACCAAGCATAAACTTTATTGAACTCTGGAGAAAAAGTTTCAACAGGTTTTGCAGCACCAGTTTCACGAATATAAACAGTTGCGTTGTCAGTGAACAAGATAAAATTTAATATATTAGACAATTTGTACACATCATTTACATAAACGAGAAATGACAATGGTCCTAAAATAGATCCTTGTAAACTACATCTATATTTATGCCAGTAAAACATAAGTCTTTACCTTTAAATCTTACAAATTGTTTACGTCCACTTAAGTAACTTTCATACCACTTTGGAGCAACACCCCTTATACCATACATATACAGTTTCCTAAGTTAAAATTTATGGTCAATAGTTTCAAAAGATTTCGATAAATCTATGAATATTACAACTGTTTTAAGGTGACTATCTAATTTTATAGCAATATCATCAACAAACTTTAGAGACGCCATGTAAGTGGGGTGGTTTTTATGAAAACCATACTGACCAGAAAATGTGAGTTTTTTTTTTCTTATCAAAAAAATTCCACAGTCTTTGATAGGCAAGTTATTCCTTAAATTTTAGATAAATCTAGAGGAATAGGAACTGGAACCGGGTGGTTATTTGAGAGAACACATTTTTATCAGACTTACCGACGTACACTGTTAAACCCAATTGCATGGGAAAACTTAATAGAATTGAGGCAACTTGCTGCTTGAACCATTTTAAGTTAAGTGAACTGAGTTTCTCCTTACAATGAGAAATATAATCAGAGAAACTCAGCTGACTGAACTCAAAAAGGATCAAGCAGCAAGTTACCTTAGTTCTATTAAGTTTTCCCAACAAACTGGGATTTACAGTGTATTAAATATGCGGAGATTTGAGGTAGAGCCCTAAACCCCCATTTAACCAAAATTATATCTTGAGGACAACTTTATATCAACTTACTAACAAAAACATCGTTTGCTATGTTTGATAGGAGACAAAATCTTGAAACAAAATACAACCATAAAGAGTCAATGTTGATTGTATCAGCCTTGACATGACATCCAATAAGTAATCTATTTGTTAATGATCCCACTCCTTCTGTTAACAACTGTTTCATTTTCGTACTAGAATTTGCTACACGTTCTTAATACAATTCGCCTCCTAGACATCATCCGATGCACTTAACTAAATAGGCCTACTTGTACTTCTGTTGTAAATTTGCAGTTTATGAAAAGAAAATACTTTCAACGAAATACAAACACTTGATCAGCGAATAATGCCATCATCTTAAAAGTCTGGGAAAATAACACAAATTTTAAGCACGTTGTGTCGTGCCACTGTACTTAAATGCCTGTTAGGAATTCAATAGCAGAGTAGTTATTATATGACAAAAGTAAGTGTAAAGCGAGAAACATTAGATGTACTTGTTAAGTATCAAGCCATTGTCCGCTCATTTTCACTTCAATGAGTGTTTTTCTGTGTTAAATTCAGTTGACAATATGAAAGCACCAACCCGTCAGCATTGTGACAGATTTAATTGAGTATCACATCGTGTTGTTTTGAAAGTTTACTATTTGGTTAACGAGAATTTGCGAGATGTTGACTTGCATGCAGGTATAAAGAAGAACTTCGGAAACAGAAATGACCTAAAGAGAACAAGTTGTCTCAGCATTTATTTTGAAACTTTAGCCTATTCTTACTAATCTTCTCTTTTTTCCGGTAGTGTATCTCCCATAGTGTTTTCAAATTGAAGTTAGGGAGAAATTCTTCATGGAAGTAGCAATTTGGTAAAAAAAGTCAGGTGATTAAAAAGAGGCATTAATGCATTAGGAACACATAGTATCCTGACTCAAATTCGGGTGACTGCAGTCTACTTGTGACGGGTAACCAGTCTGAAGAGCATTATCGTTGCCGCCATGGTTTTGTTGCATTGTTCCAATTTATATGAGATATAACACTGTAAAATCTCCGGTTTGGATTTGAACTTAATCCATTTAAATAGGCCTGAACCAAACTTTGGTCAAATATTTAACTAGATTTGATTACATTTGAACAATAAAATGGTTATTTTGAACCAAAACTGTTCAAATATTTGACCCTTTATTGGTTAAATGCCCATTTGATCCATTTTTGGTTCATTTTGAACAGGATATTTTTAGAGTGTATGTTACACGAGGGCATAGGGTTTATAGAACATCTCTACTCCCATCCACCACCATCCCAAACTTAAAGATATTTTACTGTAATGATTATGTAGGCTATAGCGAAAGCAGGGAGGATTTGAACTGCTTACAACAAACGCCTGCTCGCTGACACAATCGCATTGTTCACCAATACTTAATTCATCCCTGAAAATCGTTAGTGTGATAGTGCTTGCCCGTGGTAAAGGGGACTCTAACACACGCAGCAGTAAATCTGACACTTTCACACATAATTATATTTCACGTAACTTTTATCCCAATTTATTTTTACAATCTACTCAGTTTCATTCTTCGATTCTAGCTGATAACTATGTTCCCGTATTCCTCGTGCTCTTATCTTCATTGAAACAGTTTTATAAAGAGGAACATCTAGAGGGGCTAGCGTTATATCGATTAAGGGGAGGTGATATTATCATGTATAGAACTTGAAATATGTCTACACTACATACAGTGAACAGTGACACCACAGCTACTGCCGACATTCGAAAAGTCGTGCTAACTCTTTATTTTTATACACACAAAGACTCATTAGCATCTTTTCTAAATTAAGTTTAGGAAGTTATTGACTTATTTATACAGTTTTGGTGAGCTTTTTCGTGATAACTTATCAATGATTATCGACTTTCACCTACTTCACACAAAAAACAGGTACTTTAGAGAAGTGCTCAAAAGTTTGTTGCACCTAGGTGCCCAAATTCCTTCGAACAGTTTAGGAGAGAAAACAAAATGAGGGCAGTAAACATTTTCTTGCTTAATGAAAAAACTGATAAATATTACATTTATGAGACAGTTCACTGGAATGCCAATGCGCTTACAATCGAGAAAGCGTGGCTTAGCTAAGAGCAACTTCGTATTACCTCAAGGGCTGTGTGATGGCTTCTTGTAGAAGTAGTTTGTGCTTTGCCTGTAATAGTACATAGCCTGCCGGATTTCCATGAAGGTAAAATGTATTTGCCCTAAATTGGATTATTGTACCCGGGTATCCTATTCCATGAATGGCTCTTGAAAATCACGTGCCAATTTTTTTCCTACTGAACTATGATGTTTATACAGAGAAACTCCTTTGATACCTTGCACATGCAATAGTTTTTATTCCCAGCATTAAGATACTTGAAGAGAAATAAGAGGATATTTGTTAGATTAGGCTGATGTTTCAAAATAAGTTTGGGCAACTGCTTATGCCCATTACTAACCAAACTTAATCTAGTTTGCGATATCTTTCATGTTGATTGCGCAGAAGGTTTATTTTTCAACTTTGACACAAATTGGTAGGAGCAATTGAAAAAACCCTTTAACCTATGCAAGGCAAACTTGATAATGGACGTGCTCTGTACAACATTGTCAAATTTACACTTAAATTAAAAATAGTAACAGCTGCATACAGCGTCGTCTTGACAGGTTGCTGTTTTTTGTAGCTTTTGAAGAATGGAATAAAAATCATTTTTGGTTGCAGAAAAAAATGTCTAAATTGCACTTCATTATTTAATCAAAAGTAACTAATTTTCAAATGATGTGTCCTTCTTCTGCCTCCATCCATAACCCCTTCTCGGCACTACGTTATGTATAGGTAAGAACCCCGCTGATATCAATAAACTACAATCTTGGACAAAACTGTTGGGACACTTTGTCATAATATTCTTGAATCTCAGTTCCCAGGTTTGCATGA
>WURT03081230.1:1452-13058 GCA_009936505.3 Holothuria glaberrima | reverse complement strand
ACCCCTCACAAGAAAGCTGATAATTTGGCCATTCATGCCAATTTCAATTTACCATACCATGACGATACTTTCACCTAGACCTTTCCACTCAGTCAAAGGCTGATATACGACCGCCAGCTTCTACGCCCATAATGTCCCCAAAATTGCTTTAATTGACCACATTTTGACACCACTGATACATCATTTAGTCTACTTTCTTATCAAATTTACAAAAGACACCATTCTATTTGGTAACATATCACAAAAAAAGTTGTCCCAATGTCTCTTCATGGTGTTATTTGTAACAGTGAAAAAATGAAAGCATTAATATACCTACGAATGAGGGCTTGCTACCATAGCTGCTCCAAAGGTCAATACCAGGATTTTCTGGTCACTTCGCGCGTTTACCATGGATGGTTAGAGGGCGCTAGCAACACTTTTTCATTTATTACTGAAAATGCAGGGAATATGATCGTTGTCATTATAGCTTTTTAAGGCATCCAAAACCCATGGGACCACATTCAAGATCCTCTAATGTGAAGAATTCCTCTTAATGGCATACCTGGAAGGTAGTTGTCTCCTTTTGGGTAGCATGAATTGATTTATTAATCGAAGCCTACAGCTTCGGTTATTGGATTTGCTCAGTTTGTCAAGTGAACTCGTGCCTTCTTTTCTGGCGGCGGCGTATGAATATCTTCAGTGTGATGCTTCTCTTTTTACACACGATAATTGTGGACATTATACAGCATTTCATCTGCCACGCAGTTATTTTGACCTTTTCATGAAGTGAAAATTTCGACCATTTCCCCGATTTCACCAACTTGACGGTGGTCCAATAGAATAATTAGCCCATTTGAGGCATGTAGGAAGTCTTCTTTTCGAAGGACGATAAGTCGTTTCGCAGTTCTATTGACTTTCTTCATATACTTGGTTTGCTCACTCATAAAACAGTCCCAGACTTGAACGCCGCTACGCAGACTAACGCTAGCACTTACTCCACGACCACACCATCGAAAATCCCCGCTTGTTTAACACGCTTGCCAATCGCTAGAAGTCCGTTGGCACGTCTCAGCTTAAGCTGCGCATGTGCAAATGCCCGAACCTGAGGTACAAACATTTCACAGCCATCTGTTGCCTGCGTGAAAGGTACGTTCCTGACACAACGGTTAAAGTTGTGTCGGCGGCAGAAAATTTTTGCTCTGAGAGGTGAGCATGGTAGGCCCTTTGCTCATTTTTGTACCGCACTTAATATTTACTCGATCGAGGCTTGGATTCAAGTGGCTCAATATTGGGCCTTTTCATTTCGTTTCATACTATTTTCAGTGGCTTCGATTAGTACTTGCCTGCAAGTACAAACCGTCTAGTTTTTAAAAGATCAATACACACCTTAACATGATCCGTCGTCCCCGGTCGACCCGCCTCCTTCCCATCAATGAATCGCTAGTGCGAGTAAGGCTAAGAAATTAGTGAAATTGTGATTTCTATCGGTCTAATTTTTTGGCCTGTTCAGCCCTAATCCAATGCCATTTTAGAAATAATCAAATGCTTCATTCTAATGATCACAATTTAGAAATATCCCAGAGCCTCCGGGTACTTCTCCTCCTAGATTCCCAATGGAGAGTTGTCCCTGAGTTCCACCAGGGGCCCTACAGTTGGCCCATAGGACCCCGCGTCAACAAAGGAGCGCCGCGCATCACCACGACGCTTCCAATGACGCCCAGTCCTTCATTTTCGTGTTCCCCTCCGGTGGAGCGCTTGCCCTCTCTGCCGGCTTCGAAAAGTCTGGCAACGCCACTGCCAAACCAGACGTTTCGAACCTCTGAGATTCTTTATCGGCACTGATATAACGATTTTACGTATGCAGACTTGTAGAAAAGTACAAGTAACATCAACGATTACCCTGATTGGGCATAAATGGGTGCCAAAATTCGTGAAAGACTTAGATGATGTCAATAAAAATGTAAAACTGATAAAAAAATGCAAAAATCAACTTGTAGAAACCGGGACAAGGGATATTACACTGCAGTTATCTTAAGGGAAAGTCAGCCCGAGGAATATTCTAGATCTAGAATTCTTATCACATTATACCTTGCCCTGGAAGCTATCCTCTTTAACTCTTTGTATGGAGACGCGGGCCTGCTACATGGGCTTACTTTGGAAAGAATTTCTTGTGTAATGCACGTTTCGGGCAAAGGATACTCTTATAACGAATCCTAAACGTGCCATCGACGATAAAACTTGATCTACGAGTAAAATTTAAGAAAAATAATATTTTAGTGAACGTGTCTAAATCACAAGGATAGCTTAGGCTAATATAAACATGGTCGAAGTTTTTCTATGTATTTTAGTAATTTATGGCGAATCACCTTCATCACACTGACAAGGCATTAAACGAAAACTTCCACTGTAGATCTCGTTCTCCGTTCAATGTGGCTTTTCTTCGAGTGATGACAATCCCATTACTCTGTACTGTTTTCCAAATGTAACCAATATTCAATTTTACGTGAAGTGCACGGCACATCATTTTTGGAACCCCGAAAGGGAAAAGAGTTTCGATGTAGTGACGGTTAATTAAAGCTTAAAGCCCACCTTTCGTAAGTAATTAGAACAAGTGCATCTTACAAATGTTGAAAAGAAACCTCAATTAGTCTAATTCTCGTCTTCACGGCCCTTTCATATACATAAATGTCAATAGTAGAAGTTTACTCCTTCAACGGAAAATGTTTGAGTGCAAACTCACTTGTGATGTCACTCTTGTACTACTCGAAAAACATTGTTTTACTTTGCTTTTAGTAAAGTCACGACATCTTCAAGATGAGATGACTGTCTTGTTGTTATAAGATGACTTGCTTTAGCAAGCCCTCACAACACCATGCCAGAAACTGGGGTGATTTCAGATGGAGGCTACGGTGTGGGAGGCTAGGTGAAAGGTGAAGCAAAACAGTTAAATAATTGTTCACAATTGGCCTTGTGCTTCCCCTCCAAAACTCGACCCTTGTTAACCGATCTATCATGAGCGCGAACTTATACTTGTAGAAGAAATTATCTATCGTTGGCTTGCCGTTATTTCATTTGTACTTGTATATTTTCAATTTTAATATTTTACAAAGGGGTTAGCACCCCTCCAGAAACCTTGCAGAAAGTATTTCCTCGAAAAGACAAACTGCTTGCCTAACAGATTCTGTAATAAAAGACGGAGTGCGGTCACATTCCCAGAACAGGTGGTGGAGATCATCTACGCCATTGCCGCGGACTAAACAAAGATCATGACCAGCTTTCCCCCATTAAAGACAAATCCCTTTTTGTAGGAAGGAAGTACCTCCGACTAGCATGGACGGGAGACAGGGAGGACATGTCCCCTCAATATTTGAGAAATCGCCCATTGACTTGATTTTTCACACGGTAAATTATTTGAAAATGGGGACATGTCCCCCCAATATTGAAAAGAAATCGCCGCTTATGTCTCCGAGGTAGTACTTCCATGTTGGTTGGAATAAATCTGTGAAGAAACTTTGATTGAAAAAATGTTTTTTGGCTTCAGGGGTTGTATTGATCTTATTATCAATACGAAAGAAATAATTCCAAACGTACACTGCTTACCTAAGTTGTATCGTTGCCCAATTTGTTGTTCAATTTAAGTTACTATGATTGAAGTAGGCTACTATAGTGCATTTGTTGTACAGAAAACTTTCTCATTCTTAAAACAATTATTTGTAGATACAGTATGACAGGTTATCCTTTTTGCAGAAAACTTTCATATCCTTTAAATCATGATTTAGACATTCGGAATAAAAAGTTATTCAAAATGAGAAATAAGTTTCTCACAGAAAGGAATTTATTAATGTGTAGGCCAAGAATAATTTTTGCCCGAACTTTAAACTTCCTTTTATTCATTTTATTCGGGAGGGAGACTGTTTGAGTCTATTGGTGAAAATGAATGGGTTGCTAATGTTATTACTGTAGCTTCTTTCTTCCTAAGAAATGTTAATGGATTTAAAGCGTACTTTTTCCTACCATGTAATTGAGCTTCATTGTAATCGTATACGTCAAAGTTCGTCAAATCTAATAAACATATTTTCATTTCCACAGATCGCCCAATAACAAGAGTCAACCAGCGTGTAATTCGAAGTAAGAGGGGTAAAAACGTTAATTTGGAGTGCCAATTCGACTCAGACCCCCTTCCGGCAACTGCAGTGTGGTATAAAAAAGGAAGAGTGCTTAATGGCGCAGAACCAACTCTTCGTTACAGTAGTAGGTGAGAACAAAAGAGCGTGGGTCTACAGGGGCTCCAGACGTAAGGGGCGGGGTATTAGCGTTTACATTGCGAATATATCTGTGAGGCGATGGGTAGCAACGAGCATAACGACCATTTGCCATTGTTTTACTCCAAATATGGCTTTAATATCTGGGAAATCAAGCAATCCAAGCCTTTCAGCCTAAAAAAATAATTTTATAGGGGAGTATGCGCCTTTTGAAAAGACGCCTCGCATTCCTGTCCCTGGAGCTTGCTTATACGTTTACCCCTGAAATCATGTATATAAGGCGCAGTTGCATTATCTACCTCTTTTTATTCGTATCATGGAAGTACTACGGTAGTACCTCCTCCACGTTCGTACTGATATATTACTCCAGTGTTGGACGGGCCAACATCACTTTACCATATTTTACTTGTATTCGACAATTTCATTATCCTGTATCGGCCAACACCGAACCGGTTTCTGTATTATAACGCTTGAAAAAGAGTTCGGTTAGCCTAGACTAGGTTAGACTAGGTTAGATGTGGGCATAGACTTACTAGCAGCATCAAGCTTTTTCCTATCGTTTTGATTTCAAGTTCGATACAAGCTTTGAATACTGCGCAAGGTACCGTGCGCTCGTATTTACTTCAACACAATCGTCGAGTCTCCAATATCCCATTATTTATGATAATCTGACATTCATACAATGTAGTATGACATGCCTACATTTAGGATTTTTTCCTTAATTTATATATTGGGCATCAATAACAATTATTAACAATCAACCAACGATTGGTTAAAACACTGCATATAAACTGAAAAAAATATCCAGTCACTGTTGGGCAAAGTATTTATTAAGCCGGGTAAATAATTCAACCAACTTCTGGGTAAAATGCATTACATACCCAGTAGCTTTTGGGCAAACGTTAATCAGTATTGGAGCGTATACATACGTATATGTGGTTAATTGTTTCACCCAAGTTTTTAAGAGTGTGGCAGCTAGCAGATGAGATAATTCACTAATTCCGAACCTTGCAGTGAACCTAAAGGCCCGTCTACACGATCATACATTTGTCAATGAACATCATCATACAGATATTTGAATATTTGTTGAGAAGATGAAACAATCATGCAGCTAAAAGTTTGAACATCTTCATATATGGTGAACGTTGTTCAAATTTGTAGGGAAAGCAGTCCACATGATCATACTTTTGTTCATTAGCATCATCATACCAATGTATTATGATGTTTTTGACCAAATGTTTGATCATGTAGACAGGGCTTAAAGAGGAAATGTTAGACCAACCCGACTTGTTAACTCGAGCTATTTTATTGCATATTCATTTGAATGTTTAGCTAGAGAAAAATACACTTGTATCTTTTTAGCCCCGTTTAAATTAAGTATGATCTCATTTTTTTTCAAATGCCCCCACTGCCGTCCCTTGGCTCTTATAGCCCCATTAGTTGCAAAATAGCATTCATGGGGCAATAACGGCCCGTTGAGAACAACTGATCTGTGGGTACGGGTACGAGTACAAAACCCATTGACACAAACACACTTCTAGTTATTGTTTGATAGATGAAGTTAATCTTTTTCAATCCGTTTATCAAACTTTGTGGGATTATGTCTTCATTATTTGTATTAAATTGGGAAAAATAACAAAACTAGGGAAGTATCTACTTAGCTGGGAATCATTAACCTGAAAATAATACAACTTACAAAACAATTTGATAAATGCAATTTCCAGAATCTGTGGTGAGGTTATCAGTAATAATATCCCTGTGGTTTTTGTTTTGACCCATCCTCCCTTGCGGGAACTCGGCAACCCTCCAATCAAGGAGTATTACGCCAAGCTGGCAATGTCAGTTTCGTGAGACAAACTCACAGTTTAACGTCTGTGATTAAGGGATAGCAGAAGAGAAACTACAACCCAGAAAATAGACGACAGTTTTAATTTCCGAGCTGGGATTCGAACACACGATACCATGAATGGAGGTCGCGGATCATAACCACTGTACCACTTGCTCGCCCCGGTTCCTGCTTTACTAATGAATGAAATAATAAAATTACTAGTTCAACCGTAATTAATCATTTTTGCAGATTTTTTAAGGGATTCGAATAATCTCTGGTTACAAATTTGTTACACCTTCAAGTCTTTTCCTGCAAGCTAATACACACAATTAATTTGACAGCTGTTGCCACAAATCCACTTTGCTTAGTCAGTTACATCGCTTCTCCAAGGAAAAGCATGGTTTAATAGTGCAGGCTTCTTAATTACAAAGGCTAAAAAAGCAAAAGCAACACTTTAACATATCCTCTTTTATTTCAATTTCTCCGACGCACAAAAAGCTTTCTATTCCGGCAGGAGCAATCCCCATGAGCTGCACTCATTAGCTGATCAGTCACTTCAAAAATGTTGTCTGGTCTTTACCTCAAATACTCAGCCGAGCTGAGAAACAACTGCTACTTTAGGCCATGTCTATGAAACAATTTTGTAGTCCAAACCTCAATATCCGACACCGAGACTACACCCCTTCCAAGACCGAGACACCGCTTCATATAGGAAGGGAACTTTTCAACTGATGTTTTAATCGACTGCAAACACAATTAGTTGCACCATAGTTTCTAATTATTCAGCAACACATGCCGTCCGTAAATTCAGTCTCAAAATGCTGATATTGAAAGTGTTGCATTTAACACTAATCATTGTGACTTCGTTCATGACCGTGTGGTAGCGTACATAACTTCATCATGAGGGTCCTCACAAGGAAAACTTTGAAATACAACACTGTTAAAATACGATTTCCTAGCATCTAGCATGCATGAGATGAGATAATTTACCAACTTTGTAGTGAACCTAAATAGGGAAAGTTAGACCAACTCGACTCGTCGACTTCCATTTTATCTCCAATTTATTGCATACTAAGTCGAAAGTTCAGCTAAAGGAAGATGCTTGATATCTTTTAAAACCTCGATTTAAATTTAGCATCCCATTTCTGCAAACGCCGTCTGCCACCCCCTTGACTCTTTTTGCCCCCTGAGTTTCGAAAACGTCCCCAGGAGGCGATAACTCCCCCGTTGGGAACCACTGGTCTAGAGATTACCAGCTTGTACACCGAGATGTATAGAAACGTACATGACCACGCTTAAACAAGACATTACCAGTTTTCTTGTAGCACGCCCCCATTTTTGGAATGAAACCTTTTGACATTTGTATGGAAGGTGGGACGTAGGGTTTCGTTCCTCAACCAATCATTGCACCTCAATAAGTTGAAACTGCAGGGTCCAATATGTACAAGAAAATTGCTTTAATCATACATGAGTTGATTCTTTATGAGAAACTGAACGTCACAGAAAGCCTTTCCAAAGCAAAATGAAGAGTAGGTTCAAAGTGCCGTGAAGTTAGAAATAAAGTGAACCTAAAATAAATTGCAATATATTTTATTGCTTCTATTTATCAGAATGGTTCCACTGAATATTATATCCAAAAGAAGACACAATCTTACCACGGGATACAGGTTAAATTCAAAATGACTCGTCATTGACAACTTTTAGATCCCATACGTCGAAAACGGTTGCTTTTATACCGCACAATTTATTAATTGTTACAACAGGATGTGGAGGACTGTGATACTAACCAATCGACAGACCTGATTGACAATACTCTATGACATTTTATGACGTCATTACGTCCAACTGACGTTTCCGGTTTTTAAAAAATAGATGGGCCTACATTTAACTGAAAGCGCCATGAAAAAAGAATGAAACTAATTTAAATATTACCAAAGTTAAGTAAGGCTATTTTGTGTCTAGAAATAAGCAGTCTGACAGTTGAATTGACCATAGTTCTGCTGCAACAGTCGGTATTTTTGGCATGAGGGGCATTGCATGCCCACGTGGCAAGGTATCGATATTGTTCGCACACCCGTCAACACTTAATTCATACAAGCAGATTTTGAACTGCCTAATCTACCTTTTTGAATGCATGACAAGCAACGATTTTGTGAAGATAATTTTGAACCCTTCTGACCTAATGATTTAAATATCTCCAGGGGTTATGAACAGTATGCCTGTTTTAATTAATAATGACCGTATACTCCATATGGAATCTGTTATGTTATGTACGGGAATATCATACCATTTTGTCCAGGGGCGTAGCGAGTGTTTTTTTTCTTTGTGCAGGGACAATGACCGAAATATCCGACATATCACTGTCTTCAAATATCGTATTTTCTACTAGCTCAGTCGAAATAGGGGTTGGCGATTCGTTTAGCAAGTGTTTTTGAGTTTGACTCAAAACGAAAGTGCTGTCTTGACTACCGTGGGAAGGAGTTTATGGGGGAAAGCCGTTCAGTATTTTATGGTACTTTAGGCCTTCCAAAACGTTTTTATTAGGCATGTTATGTGAAGGTCAGGTACCAAATAAAATTCTATTATTTTGGGTAGTTAATAAATTCATACTTAGACATGACCATGTTCGTCTTTGCAGGGTTGCGACTCCCTGGTCTTTGAAAGAAATACCAATGGCAACAATTTTAAACGGAGGCTGCATTTTGTAAAGTGTGTCCGACCAGGGAGTTACGAACTCCCTGGTCCGACGAAACCTTCTGCCGATAGCCGAATGCTGTATTAAAATTTGACGCCTATTCCCCGGCTGTTTCTGAAAGAAAACCTTGGACTCGTCCTCCATGCGTAATACGAAACTCTAGTCAAATACTTTGGCTGACGATAATCGCAAATTAGGTGTTGACCGAAAACTTCTATTGCATTTGAAAAGTTGCTACTGGAAGGCTAGGCGTTCCCCCTGGCAGGTTACAATCCTGGATAGGGGGCAGGGGAGCAGGCTCGGTGAGGTCCATTGGCAAATTGTTGGAACTTGTGGGGTATTACGAAATTGTGGTCAATAGGATGGAACTTTCATCCGCCAATAAATGGCCTTGGCAATGAACAGCTCACAAAAGAACTTAACTGGTTACCTTTAAAACTTAAGTAATATTTCAAACTAACCGTCGGTCGGGTTGATGTAGGGATGGTATGGGCAAGGAGGATGGACAGCAAGGGTGATTGCAATGGTTTTCCAAACTCTTTCTCACTCAAGCTGTCGTTCACGAAGTAATAATGAGACAATTTTACTCAAGTTGTGCTACAGAAATCGAAAACGATGAGACAGCTGTTACAATGAGTGCGCGCGAGGCGCGCCAAACAATGAGGTATTTGGATTGCATATTCCGTTATGTTTTTTGTTTGTAAATGGGCCAATGGGTATTGCATGAGCAACGATGACCATGCCTTAAAAGAAGTTTGGAATTGGAAAAATCTTCCGAAACGGGCTTTGCAAGCTTCGTGGAGGTGCAATAACCCCTTTGACCCCTTCTAACTACTCCACTAGTGTTGCCGTAAAGTTACTCGTGATCGATACTACGTTTGTGTCCTTTACTTCAACATCACAAATCATCTCGGTCGGTGGTTTCCAACTTTTTGCCCTTTCACGTGGACGTGCAATGACCCCCACACCATCCCTCCGCCTGTAAAACTACATACAGCTTTTTTTTTCAATTTGTGCACATTTATAATGGTACATTGTTCATGTCTTTAATTCAAGTCATGGTGACGTGACATGACGTCACGTTACCACCATAATGTGCATAGTGCGTGCCCTGTTTTCTGTGCTATCGTCGCACGTGTACTATCTACTCTAAATAAGTCCATAACAACGAACACCTTTTTTCAATGCCAAAACTTAAAACCCGATGGCGTACCATAAAGTCATCGACCTATAGGCCTTATGACGTAATAAAGTATATTTCATTAGGTCATTCTATATTTTGGTACTGCTGCAATATATACACTTGTAAGACATTTATGGCGTACACTGAAGGGCAACCGTGTCTGCCCTATGGGGCCGCAGTCGTCAATGACCGCCATTTTGAATTTAAACAAATTAAGTTTTCTCCGGGTGTCAGATTTTGTCTGATTTGAAAATAATATTCAGAGGGGCCATCCTTATTATGGAAGCCAAAACATCTGTTTGAATTTTCTTTATTTTCATAATTATTCCTACATTTCTTGGACTATGTCCACTAGTTCCAATGTTACACTTAAAATATACATAAAAATGGTGTATTGCACCTCTTAAAATTACATTGGTATTTCAATGTTTCATTGTGCAGGATTTCATGTGTGCCTCGCACGTCACGGCAGTTGTAACATGTAATTCAGTTTGTCTCATCTCAACTTACTTTTGGACATTTTGAATTAGAATGAAATGCATTATTGCGAATTAGCTTTTGACAACGATTGCTTTTAGCTCCCTACATGCCATAAATAAATAACCACTATCATAAGTATTGTATTTAATGTGTTACAACATGCCATGAATAAATAACCACTATCACAAGTATTGTATTTAATGAGTTCCAAAATGCCATGAATAAATAACCACTATCATAGGTATTGTATTTAATGACCTTCATGTTCTCCCGTTATGATATATACTTAATGCTGATATATGTGTATAGTAGTATACCCTTCTATAGTGGCTTTAATCTGAGGGTACATTTTCTGTGTGTACAAAACATCTAGCAAACTTAGCTACATATACATCAGTCGCTACAATTTCTGTGGTCGATTCGTGCCATTTTCTAGTCTAGTAAACGCGGAATACATATCAAGTACCCATCAATCAAATGAAAAGACATATATACTAGTAACGTATTAGTTTGACTGCATCTCGGCTGCAAAAATTGAAATATTTGCCTACATGTACATGAGGCGAATGGTAATGAATATCAGATTTTTTTCCTACAAGTTCTATTACATAAGGACCAATGTCTCTGGAAAGAATGACATCCCACAAAGAACGTTATGGATATACATACTGTATCTTGCTTTTTGAGTTGGTTCACAAATTTCGTGATTTTTTGTCACACATGTAAAATTTTTCTCGCATCTTAGTTGATGGTAAATAGTCAAACTAGGAGATTCTGAACATCTAACACATAACTAAAAATGCAATGATAGGGTAATTAAAGATTAAAATCATTCATTGCAAATTCGTGACCAGACACTTTGTACCATTAGGTAGTAATCATGTGCAACCTCTTTTCAAATACAATCAATGAGTGAAACCTACACCGACTTGATTGACAAGCTCCTCTTATGAACAACTGTTGTGATCAAGGCTTCAGTTGTAGATACATAGGCTAATTTCCAGAAAGGCAGGTCTGTCAAGGGCTTAGAAGAGCATCGCAAACTATGAGCTCTTAAGCCCATAAAAACTACAGTTAAATTCTTCACGTATTCGGTACCTATAGAAAGACAGTGATAAATGGCTAATGAGGCTAATTAGAAGCATTGCCACGTGATACTTTCCTTCAAACTCGTCACAA
>WURT03081219.1:0-13058 GCA_009936505.3 Holothuria glaberrima | reverse complement strand
GTCAAAACGTTTTCTGGCTTTCAGGAAAGACTTCCGGACCGAAAAAACTAGTTTTTTTGGTCCGACATGATCGATTTTTATGTCGGACCAAAAAAACCAGACTCGGACCAAAAAAAAATAGCTGTACTTGTCCTACCCAGACCGAAACAGCTAGATGTATTTGTCCTAGGACCAAAAACAGTAGTTTTTTCTGTCCGGTCAGACATAGGACGAAAAAAACTGCCACACCGGGAAAAGGACGCACGACGACAGGTACACGATTCTGGTGCGTGCATTTGCCGTTTGGTACAGAGAAACAAAGAACGAAGAACTTGGAAGAAAGAAAGAACCCTGCAAAAGGGGAAGAGTCCTTAAATATATAGCCTAAATCATCAATTCTCATGCAACATTTTTCGATTCACAACGCCCCCATAAAATTCATTGGGCTTAATTCTAATTTTAAACGACACACAGTTACCTCTTCTTACTTAATTCTACATAGAATTTTGTTAACAATCTTCAATTAAACCATTTCAGGATACGATCATACAGTATTACATATATACCCATATTACAAATGTAAAGGAAAACCGGCACAAACCTATGGGATAAAGTTTTCTCTTTCGTTACTCAGTTTAATACAGCTTTCTGCATACAATTCTGTTTAAGTGGGTCCATAAAACCCACATGCAATTCTACGTACACATATTAATTTACCCTAAGCATAGTGCAGCTTTGCATGCTACAGTGAAACGCCCTCACATTACTGGTACCTAATTGCTTAATTTAAAAAAGGAAAAGAGAAGTAATAAGAAAACTTACAGATTATGCCTCGGCGCGTAACCTGGTTTTTCCTATAAGATTTTAGAAGACCTTCAGCTGCTGAATAAAGTCCCCGGCGACTTCATTCTACAGGACGAAGTGTTGGAGCCTCGGCTTTCCTACAAAACCAACGATCTTCGTTGCACTTAGTGTACTGTCATATTCTCAACCAAAAAAGAGTTACAGTCCCCACGCCAAAGCCTTCCGCTTGGATGCCTTTGCTACATGCGTAAACCCGGGCTTTCACATTGTTAGCTGTGAGATATATGCAAAGGAGCGTCCCTTGCGTATTTTGAGCTCGGATAAACCGGCTTAAGGAAATTTAAAATATTTTACACTTCACATTTTACTTAAACATCAATCTAATTTCACTGTACATTTCCCTTAACTATCACTAAACTTCAAATCTTGAATCCATTTACCATGATTTCTCATCAATTATGAAACTTAACATTGTCTCATCAATAACGAAGCTTAACATTGTCATACATTGTCTTATTCACCACATCTACTCAAATAATCTGCACCATAGTTTTCTACACCTTTTACTGCTTTGATAATGAATCGAAACTCTTGAAGGCACAACGCCCACCTCATAATTCGGCGTTTCTGTGCTTTGCCCAGTTCATGTAAGTCAATGGGTAATGATCGACTTCTAATACAAATGGCGTCCCATATAAATATACATAAAATTTATTTACCGCCCAGACTGAGGCTAGACATTCTCGTTCGATCGTAGGATATTTTGTCTCTCTTGGGAGGAGTTTCTTGCTTGCTAACGAAACTGGGAAAAGTTCATTATCAAACTTCTGCAACAATACGGCTCCTACCCCCGTGTCTGAAGCATCTGTACCTAGAGTAGAAGTCTCATTTATGTTTAGCAAATGAAGAATTGGAGCTGAACTAACTCGCGACTTCGAGGTATTAAATGCTCGTTCATGGGGCTCATCCCACCTCAGAACTTTGGAACTGCCGGCCTTCGTCATCAGGTCATATCAGTAAGGGGCACAGCGATCGAAGCAAAATTTGGAATGAACTTCCTACCGTAACCTACTAGGCCCAAGAAAGAACGAAGTTCCTGTTTGGATTTTGGCCTACTTGCTTTCAGTATTTTTCGAACATGAGTAGTTTGCGGATTAAGGAAACCTTCACCCACCACATGTCCAAGAAAATCCAGACTTGGATATCGGACAAAGCATTTCGATGGTCTTGTCGTCCTGCTTGTCGTAACCGTTTCAATACATCTGTCAGTGTTGTGACGTGGTCTTCAAAGGTAAGGGTGAAAATTAATACATCTTCAATATAGTTGACAACTGCAGTGAGCCTCTTAATAATAATCTCCTCATCATCCGGCTAAATGTGGCAGGAGCCGTTACCCTACCGAAAGGCATAACCAAAAATTCATACATGCCCTCCTGTGTCACAAATGCTGTTTTTGACCGGTCTTCCTCGGCCACGGCAATTTGCCAGTAACCCTTTGTGAGGTCAAGTTTTTTAAACCACTTTCCTTGGGAGAGGGTCGCCATCAATTCCTCTACATAAGGTATGGGCTATGGATCCATTACTGTTACCCTGTTCAATTTACTATAATCGATGCAAAATCGGTTACTGCCGTCAGTTTTCTTAATAATCACAATAGGACTTGCATACGGTGATTAAGGGGGTCGTATGACTACCATTTGACACATTTTGGAAATTTCATCTCTTACCGTTTCTCTCACTGAAAGCATATGGCGTAGGGTACGCCTTTGATCTAATTGGCTCAGTGGTTGTCAAATTCACTTTGTGTTCCACTAGGTCGGTACACCCAGGTAGGTCTGTATATACGTCACTGTACTGTTGTAACATCTCTTCCATTGTCTTAGTCTGTTCTTCGGACAGATATTCATTAACGTTCACATCTGTTACGTTCTCCTTTTGTTCTAGAGGCAAAACAGGTAAGTGCTTAATCTGTCATCTTTGTCATCGTCAACATAGTCAATTTCATCTGCACTGGCTACCTCTATTAAAATTCCAACATCCACAACATCCACAATTTCTAATTTCGACGTTTCACCTTTGGTTGTAAACTGGGCCGTTAAACCTCATCTAACTAACTTCACCTTTCTCATCACATTCGTCTCCAGAATAAAACCTTTTCAGCAAATTTGCGTGGAAAACTTTGCTTTTCCCCTCAACATTGATACGATAATCATTCTTCCCAACTTTTTCTGTGACTTCAAATGGTCCTTTCCACTGCATACTTATTTTTTTAGATTCAGTGGGAAGTAGGAGTATTTTGTCCCCTTGTTTTAACACTACGATCTTTGATTTTGATATCGAAATATTTACGATATCTGTTTGCACTTTTGAGCAGATTTTGATGCGCCAACCTCACACGTTTCTTTTAGTCTGTTTCAAAGGTCCAGTACAAACTCGTATTTAGTTTTAACGTTGTCTTCCTGTGTTTCTCCTGTCCACAAGTCACGTAGTATGGTCACTGGTCCTCTGACACTCCGCCCATAGAAGAGTTCGAATGTGGAGAACCCTAGGGATTCCTGCGGCACCTCCGGCGGTACGCAAATAAGAGTGCAGGGGTACGCAAATAAGAGTGCAGGGGTATATCGATCTTTAGGCCGTTCTGAAGCCAGTTTCCAACGAATGCTTTCGGGAGTAGCGTTGAAACGTTCGCAAAAGCCATTGCACGGCGGGTGGAAGGCCGTAGTATGTAGCTGTCTAATTAACAGAAGGTGGCTTACCTCCTTCATTACCTCTGAGGTAAACTGGCTTCCCAGGTCAGTTAAAATTTCGTCAGGTACACAACACGCGCCAGTGAAACGAACTAAGTATTCTATCAACGGTCTTTTTGGCTTTCAGACGACCTGCCATTGGCGAGTCATGGGCCAACGTTAACACTTGTTCTCCTTACTGTTTTGGTACTACCAGTTGTTTGAATATTTTTCCATGTTCAATATACGGGGAAACATACTCCCTGAAAATCAAATTTTCCTTGCCCCTAACAAATTTGGATTCGTTTCCTTTGGGAGACACATGAACTTTTTCTTCCGCCACCCATTTCAGAATATTTTTCAGAGTATTATCTTCCTCTTGTAATTTGAGAATCTCCTCTGCATTGTTTGTGACTGAAATAACGTTACACGTCTTCAATGGTTTAAGAGCCTTTTCCTTTTTAGCTAACAGCCCTCGTGTTTCTACAGCAAATGTGGGTGAGTCGTGTCGGGACGTACTACAATCCTGGACGAAACTCGTTGGGACACCCCCACATCCCCTCACAATGTTGACCACATTATTCCTGTTGACATGCAGTCACTCTTTCTCAGCAGCACTGAGAGGGGAGCGGGAGTTCCATGTAAACCTGGAAACTGAGATTCAAGAATATTATGACAAAGTGTCCCAACAGTTTTGTCCAAGATTGTCTGAGAATTTTCGAAAAGTTAGCCCTACTCGCGGCACACCATAGAAAATAGAAAGTGTTTCTTTTTGCTGGGTTGATTCGCCAAACGGGTTTTTTTTTTTTTTTTACTTGAATAAGAGTACAATACTAGAAGATAATCAGCATATTCTGGGTCCATATTCAAGTGCTTGTTAATATAACGAACGAACGAACGAACGATTCCTGCAAAAAGGAAAATAACCAAATATATAGCCTAAATCATCAATTCTCATGCAACTTTTTTCGATTCACAACGCCCCTTAAAGTTCATTGGGCTTAACTCTAATTTTTAACGACACACAATACCTCTTCTTAGAATCCTCCATAGAATTTTGTTAACAATCTTCAATTAACATACAATGTTACACATATACCCAGATTACAAATGTAAAGGAAAACCGGTACAAACCTATGGGATAAAGTTTTCTCTTTCGTTTCTCAGTTTAATACAGCTTTCTGCATACAATTCTGTTTGAGTGGGGCCATAAGACCCACATACAATTCAACGCCCACACATAAATTTACCCTAAGCTTAGTGCAGCTTTGCATGCTACAGTGAAACGCCCTCACATTAGTAGTGCCTAATTGCTTAATTTAAAAAAGGAAAAGAGAAGTAATAAGAAAACTTACAGATTATGCCTCGGCGCGTAACCTGGTTCTTTCGATAAGATTTTAGTAGCCCTCAACGGCTGAATAAAATCCTCGGCGACTTCATTCTACAGGACGAAGTGTTGGAGCCTCGGCTCTCCTACAAAACCAACGATCCTCGTTGCATTTTGAGTACTGTCTTATTCTCAACCACAAAGGAGTTACAGTCCCCTCGCTAAAGCCTTCCGCTTGGATGCCTTTGCTACGTGCGTAAACGCGGGCTTTCACATTGTTAGCTGTGAGATGTATGCAAATGAGCGTTCCTCGCTTTGAGCTCGGATAAACCGGCTTAAGGAAATTTAAAATATTTTACACCTGTCTGTGACACTAGTCATATCGCAGAGTTGCCGCGCGTCAGGCATTCGTACGCAACCCACACCACCACCGTTGCTAATATGCAAGAATATCGTGTGAAAAAGCGTGTTGAATGAGAACATCCTTGTACAGAAACACCTTATCACCCAAAATTCAACCGTGAACCCTTTCTTCCTCTTTGTGTGTTTGCTGATGTCGCATGGGGCTATTTCGCCCTAAAAACGTATTCAAGTGAAACACGTTTCACACACGTTTTCGTTATCTTAGAGCTGGGTGTACATTATTCAGGATGCCGTTGCACTTGATAATTAGATATGAATTCTGTAGACAGGTAGGGCACAACCGACACATGAGGGCCATCTGTAAACAAGATAAACAAAAGGTATGGGTATTTGTGACACTTTAGCTCAGACATTGTTCAGAATTGTCTTTTCATAGGGTAGTAACATGTATTGAAAAGGTGTACCACCCCTCCATAGTTGTAACGTCAATGTCGTCCAATACATTGTTTCTATGTGGCAGTTTCTGGTACCGTATCTCGTGACGGAATGAGGAACATTCCGCAATGCATTTATAATATCCTGTCAGCTTTAAAAAAATCTAGTCGTGGTTGCAAATGTTTCAATCGCATACAATATTGCCCAAAATTACATCTGGTAAACCTATCAACATAAGTGCCTTTACCAAGGGAGTTGTTATAATAACAACCCGTGCTTTTCACCAATTTTATTACCCACAGTTACGCTGTGGCATGGTAAAAACCAGCCATTTTCGGTGTCAATAGACACATCATGGCAAAAAGTGTCCGATGCATCCACCTCTCACTGCAGTACAGTATGGCGCAAGTATCAACAGTTTGACCTCTGACAACCTCAGGTGACCTTTGACCTTTACCACTAACTTGCAACACGATTCTTGTTCTGTGAGCTACTCGACGTGATAAATTCATTCATTAAGGCCTATAACATGTGTGACAAGTACCAATGAATCTTCCTGCGAGATGCCATGTTTCGAAGATATTTTGAGAATTTTTTATTTCCCGTGCATGACCTTATATGACCTCCGACCTTTACCAATAACGGAGATTTTAAATACTCAATGTCAAGGTGAAACAACTACACATTTGCATGACTGTTGGGCATCGTGATTAGGAAATTTCAGGGTTTGACCTCTGGGGACCTCAAATGAACCTCTAATACCACTAAAGTGAAAGCCTTATAATCCGCATGAAAAGGACAACTAAAAAATTAACTCAGTATCTAGTCAACTTGCTCTTTGCAAGCTTTTCGATGAGAGGTTGATCATTGGCGACATAACTGTCATTCGTTTTCCTCCGACTTATGACTTGTTCTGCTACTTAATGTAATTCCACATGAAAAGTTATCAAAGTATCTACGATTCATATCACCAAAACTGTTATTAGGTTCTCTTGGTGCTTGTCCTCTGACTACTTCTGATCACTTTTTACCTCCATCAGATTAAACAAGTGAAGGGGATAAGCAGTCGCCCAGGCTGCCCGGTCAGCTGAGTCATTTGAAAACATCTACTTAGCCAATTTTAGAAATTCCGTTCTATTTTCCTTTAAAGGAACTGTATGACACGATTGTGAAGAACATAAAAACTGCAAAAGGAAATTAAACGTTAACCAGCGGAATCATCGGTAACGGAGAACTGGCTGCTAGGGCAGATATTTTATGTCCAGAATCACCCGAGCAAATGTAAAAATTCGGAGACTGAACGGCGATAAAGCTGAGAGGTCCGGGCGTCAATCGCTGCACATCGACACAACGGCTTTGTCTTACAGCTTCCTGATCTGTAAATGAAACTCGTCACATTGCCCTGTGCGTGCAGGAGGCTGACAGCAAAGAATATTCTCCCTCGTGGTCGAATTTCTTTAGCTGATGGAAAGTGCATAGAGCCCAACTTTTAACGATACCAGTCACGCAAACGCACGTGAACCTGACCGTGATCAACTCCGACCAATTGTTACTGTTTGCTCTCGGCATGTAATTACTTGTAAGGAGAAGAGCCATACGGAGTTACCCAAACGCAAAGCAGCACCCTCCTAATAAGAACGAGCTGGTTGGTGGCAGCAGTCAATGATGATGCAAAAGATCATCCGTAATAGCCCCATGCTTCCACTTATATAACAACAATATGACGATGCGATAGTTTAAAGGTCAGCTTCGGTGTGTTGACATTAATCCTAGCAGCTCCCTGATTAAACCAGGGAGTTGCAACAGATTGCAACACCTCCCTTAAGCATCATCCAGCTATATGCCCACTAATGATAGAGTAGGTGCTGTATTGGAATGGGTCCGATTGCCACTTGACTTTTTGTGAATCACACAACTAGATACTAGTGAACATGAATAAGAATTTGCTGTAATCAGTAAAGGTAGGACCTTGAAAGTTTTCTTACATTGTGTCTTCATTTCAAAGTTTCTTAGTTTCTTATTTTACTGAAAGAAGTCACAACCGCTGTTGGTCACTGCAGGGAGTTACAACTCCCTGGTCAATGGCAACTCCCCGGTTGCCGACCGGTCAACATCATGAATGTTAGGTCGGTACTATGACGGAACATATCAGCACCGCAGCTGGGAGAGTCAAGTGTGAAAAACATGTTTCTAGAAAGGCGATCGATTGTAGGAGCAGTAGATGTCTGCATTGACAAAAGTCGAGGAGGTCAACAAAGGAATATTGGAACAAATCAAAAAAGTTTTAGATGGGTTACGTAACTTACGATTGAAGGGTCCTGCCGAAATTGCGAAAGGCTACTTGGCAGACTTACCAACCCATTCTAATATAGATATCGTTACTTGTATGGTACAACTACATCTCCATCATGAGCTTCACCAGACATTTTTAAAGGGGTCGTATTTTGTGTAAAGGAAGCTATTGCATCGTTGGCGGCAATACCCGCGAGTATAGCGCGATCACTACGGCGTGGGGTCCAGGGGCCCGCTAAGGGCCTCTGGTGGGGTAAAGCGGAGAAGCCCAGGTGGGAGTCCAGGGGAAGAAATTCCCGGAAGCTCTGAGGAATTAGACATTTCAAATGCCTATAATGCGATGAAATTATATTCAATATTGCTTGTTTGATAATACCAAAATGATTTCATATAAGAGCAAAACGTTAACCCATGGATGGGAATCAAAGAGAAAGCTTTAACTTCTTAAAATGACAATGGCCCCAGAAAGTTTTTCTTTTAAAGTTGGAGGCCTATCATGGGATCCATAGGCCCGGTCAAGGGAACCAACTGGTAGGATCCAGTGGCAAAAGATTCCCTGAACAAAAACCCTCGAAAGCTCGTGGAATATAATGGAATATTCAAGGTTATTGAGGTAAAATGGCTAACCCCAAATAAAAAATCAAAAAAAAGTAAAAAAAAAAAATAAAAATTGAATACGCCGAGAAAAAATTGGAGGAAGAACAGAAGAAGTTGGTTGAGATTTAGAATAATGATTGACCCATCACTCAGTCTGATACGTATGCAGAGATAAAAGGAAGTTAATTTTCAAATATCGGTACCACCATTTTAAACTGAAAGTGCCTTTCGACATGGCAGATTTTTGTGGGATAACTACCTCTTCGTAATACTATCCGATTAAGTAACTAGAAAGCCAAAAGGCTTTGTGATTCTTTGCCATATGATATATTGTAACAAGCATGAGTCACCCACATTGCAAGCATGAGATCCCATACAGTTATCCTACCTGAGATATCATGTTAATAATTCAAAACCTTTTGAAACCTTGTGACCCAAAATGATTTTTCACCTCCCCTTAAAACAAAAGCCCAATGGCCATGCTGGTTCCATGCTGAATGAAATGAAACTCAGCCATGAGCATACCATACAAAAATTTTTAGCTAATGTGAAGTTTGCCTGTATCTCTGGTGACTGCTACATGGTCTTCAAAGTTGTTGGCATTGAATGTTTACTTCATCTCCCAAGTTTCACCAAAGTTGCACAAGACCTGCTCTGTGCACATCTTGTGTTAACAAACACATTCAGAAATAAATAAATTGCTCTGAAGAAAGACATTGGCTGTATAGGCATTTCAAGGGATATCCAAGACAGTATACAGTTACAATTTGTTTTATTCAATTAAGCAATCACAATTCATACACGCTCAAGGGTATCTGATCCAAATGGTCAGTACCTTAGTTCCCTTTTTAAAATTAATAACCCATGGTAGCATTTAATTATTTCCAATTTACAACTGATGCATGCTCACATAGACGTCCCTATAAGGACAAGGGCTGTCAGTCAACTAAGCTAGTGAACTTCCACAACTGTCCTCTGCTTTGTGGGCAGAGATTCTGCAGTTTAAAAATGCGGTATTTGATGCAGGTTTTAAAAATGGCAGAATTAAGGATAAAAATCATAATAATTTCACCTAAAATTGAGGTACTTGGCATCTCTGCAAGATGTCCCATTCATTTCAGTCCTTGGTTGAATGTGATCTGTGATGGGTCTGTTTAGACCTTTTTACCTCTGGTGACCCCAAATGACCCTTGACCTCAACAGAACATGCAAGGTATCATCTACTCAATATGGGCAATCTACATGTTAAGTATGAGATCCCTCACAGGTACCCTTCTTGAGGTATAGTGTTTACAAGATTATGGCTTTTTTACCTCTGGTGACCCCAAATGACCTTTGATCTCTGCGAAAACAATAAGGACCATCAAATCAAACTGGGCAATCCACAAGCTCAGTATGAGATACTCACATTTATCCTTCTGGAGATATCGTGATTACAAGCAATTTCCAAGGTATTTACCATAAATGCCTCTGGTGACCCCAAACGACCTTTGACCTCCACCGAAAACAATAGGGATCATCTACTCAATAAGGGCAATCTACATGCCAAGTATGAGATCCCTCGGAGTTACCCTTCTTGAGATATCGTGTTTTCAAGCATGCGTCACACGCACATACACACACATACACACACACGACATCACCATCGCATAGATTCCTTGCCTGCCTTTGGCAAGGAATCAAAAAAGCCTTATTGCTGAAATATAGCACCGTCTAGTCGAAGGCAGATATTACACACTGACAAGCATATGCCATACTTTCAGGGCGCTTGGAGTCGAAATCTAGAGAGGGCATCCTACTTTACAGGTTTTTCTATGTGTAGTAATATAAAAGCCCTCAGAACAGTCGACTGTTACAATAATATCGTCACCCTTGGAACTATTTTTATTGAGATTTTAAGTAAATTTGAAATGTGGCGCAAGCGCACCTCCGTTTTAATATTAAGGTATATCCCATACTAACATGAAACAGTTTAACCATCAAAATAAACAGACTTCAAGAGATGAACGTCTTTCTAGTATAGTTTCTATAAAATGATTGTTCCGTTGTAAAAAGAAATCATTTTGTGCATGCCATGCATTTTGTGTCACACCAAGGATGCAGCCTAATGAGAGGGTTAACAATCCAATTTTCATCAAGTAAAAACCGAATTATGGCTCACACATGTAGTTTACCCCTCGAGAACATCTATGATCCTACAACCTGTCACTTCTACAAACCCTCAGCTATGAGACATTTATGTCACACAAGACTAGTGCAGTATTGATACTTTCAAAGCGCACGCACCTAGTACTAGTATAGGTTGCTTTAGCTGATGTTGCAGCAACCATGTCAGAAGGCGCAATGAGGCTGTAGTTAGTGGCGCCCCCTTACGTAGTTCTGGAATGCAATGCATTGTGTGAGATAAAATCCTTCGATACTGAACTACTAGACAAGTCTAAGCCTTGGGCTACACCCAAGACATACGAGGCAGACATGTTGGTAAGTCTAAACGTGCACGTACAGTTGCAAGACTACGCATAGGACATTTGTATAGAGTGATTTGTCCATGCCATAAGAAGTCGGTGATTTCACAGTACTGTCAGCTACTTTAAACATGTTAATCGTTAGCCTATGTAGTACCATTGGACACTACACGCCACTTAAAAGCGGGTTGATGTGTCAACCATTTCAAACCAATATCACCACTGTTTTTAAATTCTAGATTCTTCCCATTTCGTCATATAGCCAACGATCCACGGATTTGATTGGCTCATGGTCCATTTCATGCGTTGAAATCAGTCTGTGTTATGTCCAACACGACGAACCATACTTGTACTCACTCTTTAAATAGAAGTGAGAACGGATTGGTACATGTACACCTTATCGTGTGCAATAACAAAGACAGAATTTCCCCATGTTTAAAGGTCTCCAGTCGCCGTTTTGGCAGACGATAGTTTAAGTGATGATGATGAGTCTCTGTACATTGTATCGACTACGTGCAGCGCATCAAACAGTGGCTCGGTTCAAGTTGACATTTTTATTCATAACCGTATGAAATTCTGGCACCCTGGTTACTTTTGTATGACATTCTGGTGTGAGGCTTTTGAATTTGTCGTTCGTTAAATGCGACGACCAGTGCCCCTTTAAACCCCTTCTTACCTCCGGATGCGCCGTCATAATGAAGTCTTGTACAATAGCAGACATATTGTTATACGACCACGGCGACTGTGCTTCTTCTCCAGATTGGAGGCTCGGTGGAAGTGATTTTTTTTTTTTTTGAGAAAAGTATATACAAGACACACATAATTATTGTGTTGGAATGGAGACGGTGTGATTCACAATTTTTCAGGGACGTTTGCACATCGCCATCCGACAAAAAGGTATGTCACAATTGTTTCTCACACACTGTAGTCGCTGAGCGTCGTAATATAACCTCCCTCGAAGAAAGAATGTATTTACTACTTTTATTCGGTAACTTTGATCGTTTTGCGTTACCCAGGCCTAGAACAATCAAAACTGATTGTGCGACTGCAATCAGAATGGTTAAAATATAGGTGACAAGTTAAAAGAATAAAATTCCATCAGGAAAGATCTATTGGAATTAATCCAATATCTTTACCGTTTGCAAGTAATGTAAGTCTTCAAAGTTTGACGGCCTATTCAAGTATAAAGATGTGTAGTGTTGCACAGCGTTAGTATTTGTTTTGCTAAGCCTTTGTTAATTATCTCTGTATTAATGCCAAATGGTTTCCAGTTTGGTGAGTGATTGATGGTTTCAAGGATGCATGTTCAACTTCCAGAGTAGATCCCTATCGACATACCAGTTTTGCAACTGTCTTGGAAATGAATGTTGAAAAAACAAAGGATAACATTAGACATAAAGACTTCCTCTTTCGACGTCACAGATGTGCATATTTAGCTCATGTTTATTCAGAGCGTAAGCGTAAAATAGAAATAACCCTGTGAAATGATCAATACGTGGTAGATTTTGATGAAGTTGTGGCTATTTTCTGGGTTTTTGATGCTTTTTATAGTAAACAACATCAACCATTACATTTTCATATCACCAGACCTTTCGAAAACACTATAAAAATACATAAAATTGCACAAAATAGGGTAATTTACTTGATGTAATGCAATGGTAAAACAGACAAACAGGTAAGAGGAATGGAAATATTTTTCAGCTTTTATGACTAGTTTTTCGTTCTTGCTAGAACTTGTCTATAGAAGGCTAGCAAGCTTAAACATACTTTCTAGTCTAGCGATATAACAGATGTTTATTAATGTGCAATACGGGAGGAATACGTTTGGATAAGATTTTCCCCTTTCGGGAAAATTTTGGTTTTCTCCAGAAACGGAGAATCTCCCGGAATGTTGAAGATCTATAATTCGAGAGAATGGTCGTCTTAGCACCCAACAATCTGATGACAAACGATTTTGTAGTAGGAGTATCTTACTATTTTTTAATTCAATAGCTTAATTAAAAAGGGTAGGCGGTGGCATTATCTGATACTACGTAGGCAGTCCCGTGTTTCGAAAAATTTTTTTTAAAA
>WURT03081208.1:0-13059 GCA_009936505.3 Holothuria glaberrima | reverse complement strand
AATCCAAACAAAAAATAGGAACTTTGCTGATGAATGTTCACTTCATAGTACTTCTGCTAAACCTTGATAGGCCTAGGTAAAAGGTTATCAAAATTTGAAAGCCTAGGCCTAGGCCTACCTTTTTCTGTGTGCAAATGTGTCCACAGTTGCACTCCCATGTCGTACTGAAGGAGAGCTAGTGATGTTCCATTTATGACGTCACGGTTTATCAACCGTGAGTTTGGGAATGCCAATATCTGGTGATTTTACAAGAAATACACTGTTTTCATGAAAAGTGTGGCAAATTGGGCTGTGAAACAAGATTTCATGTCTAACTGTACAAATAATCACCTGACAAGAATTTCCTTTTGAATATTTTTACGTGTCAGAGCCACTTCAGTGCCTTAGAATTTTTTCAAGTCTATATCTTTTAAGTACACACGGATGTTCAATTTACGTTTTACCAACCAGTTGAGTACTATGATCATATGATCATTCATTTGGACAAAACGTGTCCACAATTTTCAACAAATTCGTTCTGAACCACCTCTTTCAGTCGTTGTAGATGGTGACGTCACATTACCTAAAGGGAATTTCCCTATCGGAATTCGGTCCTCCCATTGGGTAGTTCATTTCCACATAATAACGCAGGTACGCTCCACTGTCGTGGCAGAAAACCGGTTTAAAAGAAGCTCGGGACCCACGACAATAATGGACTTAGTGTTAAACTCGAAGTTTTTCACAGTTTTTTGCAGGATTGGTCGTGCCGATTCCAAACGCTTTTATTCTTTTTTGCCAAACGCTTGCCCTTTTTTGACGTGACTGTCTTGCGTAATTTTTTTTTGTGGATGGCGTCATGGCAGCTTTTAATTATTTCACACTTGGGTGTTTTAGTTTTTTAAATGCAGTTGCGTCATCTTACTGCTTTGTTTTACTGTGCACATACACACTCTACGAGCAAGTCGGTAGAGTTGTGTAAGCACGCGTTTGTTTCTTTCATTTAAATAGCGTTTTTGAACAGTTGATATTTTGCTGCCTAATGAAGGTATTCACCCGAACCGTTACAGAGTTTTCTCCTAAATTCCAAGCACTCTTCATTTCTGTTTTTGACCTACGAATTTCACGAGTGCTTCGAAGTATGGCATAGCCCTTATCAAAGAAGGAAGGGTTTAAACAAAGTACAAGAGAGAAAAAAATGAACCCCACAGAGGGTTTGAACCAGCCATTAGCTCTTTCAGGCAGCGTCTTTTTTTACTCTTTTATTGACAGGCGAGCCCACTGGCTCACCCATTTAACGTTGTATTTACAATATGTACAATATTTTCCGTTTGATATATACTTTGTTATATACATACGATTTTTAATTATTTATTTTGCAAGTTGGCCTCTAACACTATCAAAACATGTACATCTTGTTGGAATTATTCATTCATATGTATATGGACACCCATGTTTATTTGCTTCATTGAACTCGAGCTGGCTCTTCAGTTGAGAGAGTATTAGTTTTCATGGCTACCTGGTGTCAAACCTAAAACGGTAGCAAGGATTCTTGTCTGTGTCCATTTGTGAGACGTCTCTAACCAATACGCTGTCTCGGTTCGTGGTTTTCAGACGTGACAATAGGCTACAAATTCCTTGCTTGAATCAATTTTCTCTCCTTCTTACCATGGTATTCCCGAAGAGGGAATGAATATTCAATAGGTCGAGTATTGTAGATCCACTTTAGAACATGTAGATGGAAGGTTTGAATATAAGTGGTTTGAATTTGGATGGAAATTAAAACCTTTGGGCAATTCATGTGCAAGACCTAAAAAGAATGATTTTTAGAAGCAACTGCAAGACCAGGGAAGTGCCATTTACTGCAATCTGGGAATTATTTTGGTAAGACTTTCATTTCGCCTCATCTAATGATTGTGTTCCATTAACATGGTGTATGATGTTCGTTTCTGCAAATTCACCTGTTTGTCACTCAACTGTGAATACCGAGGATAGGACTTTTTATGGGGGGCGGGTGGTCTCCGCACGAGACCGCTGCCTCCAAAGCTCATGCACGTAATGCACAAGGCATACAAACTTTCTTGAAACATGGAAGCTTAAGCAAAAAAGTACGTCTCGTGAAGTGTGAACAAGTTCATACATGCTGAACATGGTTCAAATTTGTTGCGAAACAGTTCACACGATCATACATTTGTCCATTGGCATGGTGATACAAATGTATGATGATGTTTTTGACCAAATGTGTTATCGTACGGTGTAGATGGGCTTAATTAATTGGCTAAGGGTTGGACAATCGTGACATGAATTGTGTCCCGGAAATCGACGCTTTACCTTTTTGGTGTCTCTCGATCTGCACAAGTCCGCTGTCTCCAACGCATGTGCAGTCAACGTACAAAACACAAACTTTCTTGCAAGATTGATGCTTATGCAAAATATTACGTTTCGTGAAATATGTCTGGACGAGACCCTAACCCATCCCCACCCTCCTTGGAACTCTATATACTCTATAACCACATATTCACAATTCGAATCTCCTGTATTTAAGGTATAAATGTGTTTCATATGATCACTTCAACAAGTGCTCAGGACAGGTACTTTGATGATACTAGGTCATGGCTGTAACTCCGATCGCAATGCCTTACCCGGACTCATTTCCGGCATACTCGAGTCCACTTTTTACTGGACTCGTGATTGGCATGTAAAGGGACGTTCCGAAATCCGAATAAACTCGGAATGAGCAGCAGCTGGACTAGGACTCTAAACAGATCACAAACGAGACCACACAGAACTTTTTTTTAAAGGTTTCTTCTAACTTTATTATTATTGGTGGACACTCTCTTTTTAATACATGGTTGGTCACACATATCCACCTTAAATAAAAGTTGGGTCAGACTATAAAATTGGGTGGACTCCTAAGATGATGTTTTGAGTTAACTGCATTTGAATAATAGAATTAAAATAAAAATGACCGGACTTGGAATTGACCCGGAATTGATGACACTGGAACTAGATCGGGCTAGGAAACGAATGATTCTTGAATCGGAAACGGCCCACAATTACAGCCCGTGGACAGAAGAAGCCCTTAGAATAATTTTTGCCCCCAGAGTATCAAGAATTCCATTGCCTTATCCATTCAAGTACATCTCGCCGTTTGAAAAATCGAGCGCCCTCTGCATCTATTTTTCCCCTCCTCCTCTTCAGTACATTGTCTTGCAACGGGCCTGCCGCAATAGTGACCTCTGCAATCGGAACTGACTTGGAATCGAGTTAGGTGAACTCGGTTAAAGCACCACGTTATGCTATTTATTATAAAAGTTTAACCATTTGACAAACATTTAAGAAAGTCTGATCACGGCAAGCCATACATAATTATGTTGCATTTTGATCAGAAGTCGAATTTATAGTGCATATCTTTGTTAGGTCAGTTTTTTAAGGTTATTTATGTATGCTTTTTTAATCTGATTACTTGACAGAATTGTAATGCAAATGGATGTAAAATTTTGAAGCTTTCTGCTGTTTAATTCACACACAGCACAGGCGTAGAAAGCTGTTGTACACCGAGGGCTGACCGTTGTTTTGGATCGCCTTTAAGGGGAGGGCGCAAGGGGAGAATTTCTTAATATTTTAGGGCCTTTAAACAATTTGGTGCAATGTATTGAGTAAATTTGAAGAGAATTACTGCAAAGTTTTGACATTTTTCTAGAGGGAACAGATGTAGGCTTTTGGTCCTTAGCTCCCGACCCCTATTCATGTAAGGGTAATTAAAATGTAAATATCGCTGAAGTTAAAACTCTGCACAAAATACCGCCGAGACATCTCAACCATCAAATGGTAAGGCAGACAAATTCACGTTGAGGTCAAAATTTTGGGTGCTTCATCATGTCTCCAATGCGTCTTCCCCCATCAATGCTATAATTTTTTCGAAAACATGATTTTGTTCCTGTAGTGTTGTATCCTTTAACTTGCTTAATAGTTAAACGCATTTTTCCATACGCTCATAGTATGTTCGACGGGGTAAAAACCATGGCTTTCATTGATTGGTAGAGTCTTTTATATTATCTATTGGTTATATTGTTATATTAGTTTCAATGAGAGCTTACGGAAAGAATATCGTGAGCAGAAACTAGGAAGTCATCCTCTCTTTAAAAGAGGGAGTTTGGGCAAACTTTGACGTTCTAGTCTAATGATAACAGGACAATTCCCTCGGTCCAGGCTGAGAACAGCCTGGTATAAAATAAAGTAACAATAGACCCAAGCCAGTGTGGGCTAAGCGAGATGAGAACAGTTTAGATCTATGATACGTTAGTCTGTATCAATCTTACATTGAAACATAAGGCACTAACGAACTGAGTACTTTTTTCTTTGTAAGGACTTGGGCTTTATACCCGAAAATTAATTTGAATCACACCATCGTATTTTTTAGTCGCTATTTCTTTCCTTTGTATTCCCTTCTACCTATTAAGGCGATGACTCTCTCTTTTTCTCCACAGAACCGCTCGCTCTTTATTTTAGTATAATGGCAAGTGCATCACCCTTGAAAGATATAGACGACCAGTTTTGCCTCTGTTCTATCTGTTTGGAGCAACTTAAGGAACCGAAACTATTACCATGCCTCCATAGATATTGTAAAGATTGTCTGAACACATTACTGCAAGCACATTGTGATATGTTTATGTGTCCTGAGTGTAGAGAAGAAGTCCAACTCCCTGCAAATGGAGTTGACGGATTCAAAACAGATTTTTACATGAAAAACATTGTAGAATATGTACAAATCCAACAGTCCCTTAGGAGTGAGCAGATGCGTGAATGTTATGGTTGTTCAAAGCAACTCATAGTAACAGCGTATTGCTTTAAGTGTAATAACTTTCTTTGTCAAGACTGTCATAACTTTCATGTGAAAAGTAAGTTCCTGAAAGACCATCAAAAGCACACGCTATCTCTAGAAGATATTCAATCAAAAAACATAACCATCGAGAAACTGGCTTCCATGCGAGATGCTCCTAGCTGCCTTACTCACCCCGAGAAAATGTCTGAACTGTATTGTAAATCTTGTGATAATCTCCCGGTTTGTATGGCGTGTATGCTTGGTGAGCATAAAGGCCATGACCTTCATGAAGTTAGAGCACTGGCCAAGTCTAACAGAGAAATGTTAGCCATAAAGCTTGAAACCTTGGAAAAACGTCACAAAGAAAGAAATGTTATTACTCCAGGAAAGGTAAAGGAAAAGTTACTTTCGAATGTGAAAAATGAAAAAGATAGTTTACTAAAAATGTACGAATTTAAAGTCAAGGACACAAAGACGAAAATACATGACCTAAAGAAGAGGAAAGACGAACTTTTACTCGAAAAACAAAATACCGAAAAGCAAATGTTTGATTCATTGCAAAGAGAAAAGGAAAAAGAAATCGAGATCGTTAAAAATAAGTATGAAGAAATCTTCAAGCTTAAAAAGATTGAGTCCAGCAATCTTCTAAAAGACCAAGTGAGCTCTGTGGAAAGAGAACTTGCTCAGTTGATTAATAAATTAGAACACTTTAACAGAGATAAAGAGGAATTACTAGAATCGATAAAAATTGAACTAAATAAGAACTTAAAAGACATCGAGGTAATTTTAAAATATTTTGAAAATACAAACAAACGCTTTGAGAACCTTCAAGCCCTGGCATCTAGCATTATTGCTTCTGAAAGCGATTGGACAGCTGTGCTGTGTATCCCTGATGTACAAGCTGCAGCTGAAAATTTAATTAAAGATTTGACAAAAGATTTTCCGGAATTGCAGACATTGTCTAATGTGCAAATCAATTATAAGCAATTTTCCTTTGGAAAGCCAAACATGTTGAAAATCTCTGAACAAATTGAAAAGAAAATCACTTTGAAAAACGACTTCTACTACCTCTATGGCCTGACGAGCAGTGGTGAGGGTAATATTGTCATAAGTGGATGTCCATCAAAAGGAAATGAGGCATTGATCGCTGTTATCGATCTGGATGGTGAAATATTACAGCAGAAAAAAATAATTTCAGAAAAATATGCACCCTCGCACCCCTGTGAGTTCTTATCACACAACAAAGTTGCAACAATTTGTCAACCAGACACAGTTGGAGTTTTTGACCTACTTAGTGATTCATACATCAATAAAAACATTAGTAACGTCACCAGCAGCTGGCCGAAAGCTAGTTTTGTCAAGTGTGTAGCTACAGATCCTGCCAACAAACACATCTTGGTGGGCGGGTGTGGCAGCAGAGATGTGTATGTGTTTGATGATCAGCTGAATTACCTTCACATCCTGACACTTCCAGAGATGATCAAATGGCCACGAGATATAACTGTCAGTGACGGTCATTTACTTGTGTGTGACTATGAAGGAGGAAAAGCTTACGTAACTACCATGGACGAGAACAAGTGCAGGGTAGTGGGCGAATTCAAGAAACCAGATATGGAAAGCTTGAAACCATGGTCGGTGTGTACGGACAAAATCGGTTTAGTATACATGTTGTGGAGACAGGTAGGATTTTGGGGGCAGTTAAGCTACCTTGTACAGTATAATTTCAATGGCAGTCAGCTATACACACAGAGAAAGATTGATAGTGGAGCGTATGTTGTTGATGTAGTGGATACAACTCAAGGAGAAAAAGTCGCGGTGGGTACAAAGGTCACAAAGACAGTATATCTGTATGGCTTACTCGAAGAAGACTGATTTATCTTATATACTCTATTTCAGATGACCATAATCAATTACATGTCTTCAATAGCAAGATGCTCTCGATGCGCAATACCGGGCCTCTTGAGGCAGGCAGGTGTTACTTTGTACAACGCTTTCTTGACTATCTTGGTTATATACAAATATTCATAAGAATTATAAGACTTACAGTGGTTTACTGTGTGTTCATAACGTAAAACAGTTTGTGTATATTAAAGGCAATGTAATTAAATCCAAAGGCTCAGATTTCAATGAGGGTTGATGTGGAATTACTCAAATGATGTCCAAATCTTAACTAGTCGTTATATAAAGAGCAAGTGTTATGTATAGTCCAACATAATTACAGAATGGCAAACATGTGTAGTAGCACCGTTTCTCCTTCCTACTATTTACGTACATGCTATCGCCGTATGTACAATGCCTCTACTGACGGAAACGTTTAGCCTTATTTAAGTAATCGCTGTCCCTTACTAGGCATAGCGTGAACACCAGCTCCGCTTTAGCTTTATTTTACTAGTTAGCGAGATATCAACTGGTGGATTGCGATCTGAAAATTGTGTGTAGTTCCTCGGTGAGATTAGTCGGCTGTATATACAGCCTTCAGCCACCGAGAGGCTGCACACAGCGCGGTATAAGGTTTATCAGCATATTGTACGGTGCAGCGTTACTTTGTGCTTGGTGTAAACAGTATTAGTATTATGTAAATAATTTCTAACGCTAGTTGCTCACCTTTAGCTAGGACTTTTGCAACGATCGTAGTGATAAAACAAAACTGCTCACCCGACGGACTAGGAGAAACACAGAAGAAGTTGATGGTAATTACCTGAGTTAGTTCCATTCTTTTTGGGCTTCTACCACTTCACATGTAACTGTAACAAAACCAAGAAAGATTTAGGTTGGTAAAACACCTAAGACAGGGCCCTGTTTAATTGGTTTTGTTCTATGGTGTTTCATTCCTTCAACATTAAAAAGAGTATTCCCTTCGGGTAAAAATGTTTACATTGTTAACTAATTTAATGTAAAAAAATGACAAATGACTGGTCAATGCAACGTGTTTTAGTAGCGGTACCACCAGAGAAATGAGGAGAGGATGGGAAACAATTCCTCCTACTTTTTAGAGAGGAAAACTTTAAATATGTTAAAGTAGCGACAGTTTTATAAAGGGATTATTTGTATCTTAGTTACTTTTAAGGATTTCGTGTGTCAGTTTCTCTGCATGTACTAGAGTAACACTTAATCCCAATTCTAAAAAAAAAATCCGTTACCTTCGAACTGGAAATAAATTAATACATCTTTACGTTTTATGCACTAAATCTCATTTTTGAATATCATGGTTCTGTCTTACTCAAAGTTTCAAAATATGGACTCTGTTTTTATGGGTTGTCATTTCAGTTACGTATTTAAGGAAGTGGAAGGAGTTTGTCCCTTGGACCTTATGCGTGTGCATTTCAACCGTACTGGCCCACCTTAAATGAAAAAGATAGTATATTCATGACAAAAGTTGTATTTCAATACTATAATCTGTGGCGTTTGGGATGCAATAGTCTCTACGTACAAAATTGTACAGTCCAAACTGGGTTCAAGAATGGAATTCTCTGCCATATTGTGGGTTCATCTAGGGAAAAGTTAGGGGCGATCCCAGATTGAATAAGGAAAAACAGGAATGAAAAAGAAAAAAATGAAAGAAAAAGAATTTAAAATATTTAAGACATAAGACACAAAAGAAAGAAAAAGGATTTGGTGGAAAAATGAAAACACGGAAAAACAGGAGGTAAAATTGCTATAGTGGTAAAATGCTTCCGTTCGGTATACCGTGAACGTTCGCAGCTACGTGCATCATGTATGTTCACATGTTGATTGTATAAAACTAGAGTAATGATAGGCCTTCTCATCATGGCGAAAGCTGATTGATCGTTTTACATAAACTAACACAGCCATGATGCCGTAGCTCAGCTGCCACGTCCCTACCACATTTTAACCATAGAGAACAATTTGCCTTAGAAAATTTTGAAAATGTGAAAATAGTAGTCGTTTAATACATTTACCCCGCCCCTCGCCAGCTCCAGACAATGATCAATTACAACCATTCTTCGTTCACAACACAATTAGAGCTTGCTATCAGCATCATACACTCACATACAAGCTCTCTATGGTAATCTGACACAAAATAAAAACAGCCCTCTGCATGCATGCACGGTACATTCGTGGTGACAATGACCCTCTACAGAGTTATCAGCACTGTGTAGCAGTGCACGGTACACTGTCCACAGGATAATGTAAGTCTGACTGTAACAACTCTTGAACTGAGCATTGGCAGTACCAAATGTTTTCATTTCCTTTATAGTAGTAGTTGTTACAAGAGATGGTCACAATCCATTGTACTGGTTGCTAGGGGAATAAATAATACCATACATACATCAAGCAAAGAAAAAAGAAAACCGAAACAAAATAAACAAAATATAAAATAGAAATACTTCGTGATTTCCACACGTGCCATAGAAAACTTTAAACAATGTAAAAGTTATTTTTCAATCGTTTGTAAATCTTTCCAAGAGTTGATTGATTTTTCTATTTGGTGTTCCCAAAATTGATCATATTAATTGCACTTACTCAATAATGTAACCTAACTCAATAATATTACGACTAATACACTACCACAGACAAGTTGGAAACACAACCTTCACTGCATTTCACACACGAAAACAGCGAATCCAAGTATGCCGATAAGGCTACACCAGTAAAGCTAATCATAAACTGGACAGGAAACACGGATTGCAAAGCATTTCTGGTTTGTTCAAAATTTTAGCTGACCACAATAATCCTCCTAAAAGGATTAGAAACTAAGCTGAACACATTTTTCAATTCAAACCAAACCGCATATTAGCAACAGATACTAATAAACGGAAAAACACACTTTAAGTACATTAGATACGATCTGTGGCTTACTATTTATATTGTTTGACTGATAATATTGTTTTAGGATCAAGACAACAGCTTACTTAGCTTAATTCCCATTCCATTGTTGTTGGCAGTGAATCCATATCATGTGCCAGTAGTATTAAAAACCTTGGTGTTTGGTTTGATAGCTGCCTTAAAGGCATTTTCCAGTGGCATTTCACAAGGGTCTCGTGTGAAAGAGAAAAATTTTCCAATTCGTGCCCTTCAAACCCTGTAACAATACTCTTTTCCTAACTCGAGATATCTCATATTAAAGAGTGTTTATTTTTGTCAAAAAATACCTCCAGTTGTCATCAAGGTCACAAATTGTTATGCAAAGTGGGCACATTGCCTCAGATTCCCTTTGTTTTCCCTTATAATTGAATGTCCTGCTTGTCCTTGAAATTTGATACCGTTGGAATGTTTGAACATGTTTCCAAGAAGATTTAGCACAAATCTACACCATATGTAGGGCATAAGAAACAGTTGCTAAATTTTCCCTACAACGGCATTAATATCATAAAGAAATTCAATTCTATGTCAAATTAATGTGTAAAATTAATTAATTTCTTTGAAAATTTGTATCTTCCAAACGCTGCAGGCTATTGAGATGGGGTTTTCACCTCCTAAAAGAGACAAATTTTCTGCGTTTCTTAAATGTTCTGACTTTTGTCCCTGGAAAATCCCTTTAAGTTTAAAAAAACATATAACTGCTAAATGTAAAACTGTCACTCATAACCTTCATTGCATTCGATCTGTTCGGATCAGTCTGACACCTGAAGCATGTAATATACTTGTTCATGGTATTGTACACAGCCACACTGATTATTGTAACTCTTTATTTTTTGGAATTTCTAATCACTTAATTATGAGACTTCAACGCTTACAAAATTATGCCGCCCGACTTGTTTTCCGCTCTTAGTAGAATGAAAGCGTCCGCTCCACTTCAATTTCAATTGCAATGGCTTTCGGTTGAATTCAGGATTCATTTCAAAATTTGTCTATTGGTTTATAAGTCCCTACATGATATGGCCCCTGCTTATTTATCCGAAATGTTCCTAACGAGACAAAATACCAGATATAGTTTTCGATCAGATTCTCCAGATTGTGTTAACTTGGTTGTCCCTCGTACTAGGTGTAAAAGCTTTGGTGATCGTATTCTTTCTGTGTGTGGACCCCGGTTATGGAATGAGCTCCCTCCTTTTGTTAAAATCAGTTCATCTCCCAGTTCAAACCTAAAAACGTATTTGTTTACTATTGCTTTCAAAGACTTTATGTAGGCCCTTATCATTGCACTTGTGTACATAATTTTCACGTTTTCTTTTTTCTTGACTGTAATTTCAAATTGTTAAATATTACGTTGTGTTAAGTATGGTAAAGCGCCTTTGAATAATGTACTAAAGGCGCTGTATAAATGTAATATAATAATATTTATCATAGAATAAGCTCTTTAGAGAGGTCTTATTTTAACCTCTTAAATGACAGCAAAACATTTTGCCAGCAACAACTTTTCCAAACTGTATATTAGATCTAATATTTTATCACATTTCGCTATTAGATTTGGCAACAGAGGATTTTCCTTGTTTTCAGAAAATTAAGTCTCGCAGCCTTAAATAACCTTAAAACTTACAAGTAATTATTAAGTAGAAATAGACTACGCTTCCCTAACCCATTGCCAAAATTTGATCCAAATCAAATAAAAAACGACGAAAATACAACCATTTAAACACAGTCGCAAAGAGGACAGAATTCTGGCTGTCCCGCTCGATCGCTTTGACTTAGCTGAAAGCCACTGACCTAAAAAGCCAAACCTTGAATACTATCAATATGGGTACCAGCATGGGTGGCATTGGTTTTACAACTAAACGACTAAAAAAGCTAAAGGTGTTTACATCTTCTGTACAGGGTAGTGAGGACTTGTGGAATGAATGATGCATTTGTAGCCTATTCAGAAAACTTGCTCGGTTAATTAAAAAATTTGAACACTTAACAGTGAGATAAATAGTAGTTACTCGAATCAGTAAAAATAGAACTAAGCATAAACTTGAAAGATATCAAGGTAATTTTAGAATATTTTGAAAATACTGACAAACGAGTACAGAACCTTCAAGCTCTGGCGTCTAGAATTATTGCATCGGAGAACAAGGAGACAGCTACGCTGTGTATCCCTGATGTACCAGCTGCAGACAAAATTTGATTAAAGATTTGACAAAAGACTTTTTGGAATTACAGACACAAATGTGCAAATCAGTTGTAAGCAATTATCCTTTGGAAAGGCGAATATGCTAAAAATCTCTAAACAAATGGAAAAGAAAATCACTCTCAATAACGACTTCTACACAGTCAGTGGTGTGACGAGCAGCGGTGAGGGTAATATTGTCATACGTGAATGTCAATTTAAAGAAAATGAGGCACTGATCGCTGCTATCGATTTGGATGGTAAAATATTACGGCAGAACAAAATAACTGCACAAAATCATAGACCCTGGCACGCCTGTAACTCTTTATCACAAAACACAATTGTGACTATTTGTTATAAAAAAAGGTTGGTGTTTATGACATACTCGAAGATTCCTGCATAAAGAAAAGCATCTGTGACGTCATAAACAGCTGACCGAAAGGTTGGCCAGTCAAGTGTCTAGCTACTCATCCTGTCAACAATCACATTTTAGTGGGCCGGTATAGCAACAGACATGTTTATTTATTTGATGATCAGCTGAATTACCTCACTGCCAGAGATGATCAAATGGCCAAGAGATATAACTGACAGTAACGATCATCTGCTTGTGTGTGATTAGGAAGGAAGGGAAGCTTATGTGACGATCATGGATGAGAAGGAAGGCAGGGTAGTGGGTAACTTCAAGAAACCAGATATGGATGAATAGACACCTTGTTCTGCGTGTACCGACAAAATCGGTTTATTTTACATGTTGTGGAGATGCGCAAAGGGGCTTTTGGACAACGCTACCTCGTACAGTATAATTTTGATTACAGTCAGCTTCACACGCACAAAGGAAGATAATGCGCATGTTGTTGGTGTAGTGGATACACTTCAATGAGAGAAACTCGTCGTGGCACATGACACACAGACAGTGTATTTATATGGTTTACAAAGACTGATCGTTCCAAATAACTTCCATAACTGATGATTGATAATTTTCAGTGAGGTACCGGTAAAGCCTTTCAAGATCAAGTTAGTATGATCATAATCAACGTCATATCTTTACAAGGATTACCAAAATGCAATGTATGAGCCTTTTGAAGCAGACAGTCTTTACTTTGGACAACATTTCCTTGTTATTCTTGGACACTTACAGATATAGATGACCGACTGTATGGTCAAGTGGTTAGAGCATCCGACTTGCAGCTGGAAGGTCGGGGTTCGAATTCTGGCCGGGTCATACCAAAGACTTTAAAAATGGAACCTACTGCCATTGTGCTTGGTG
>WURT03081197.1:0-13059 GCA_009936505.3 Holothuria glaberrima | reverse complement strand
TTCTAACGCAACAGTAAATTTAAACGAAGTGGCAAAGTTGATGATTTTATTTCAAATTTTTGGAACTTTTCAGAGGTTTAAAGGGATGAAAAATAACTACGATATTAGTGTAAGGTATGAAAAGGAATCGTTATGGCAGTGAATTAGGTTTCTAGGTCCTAGCTTTGCTGTAAGAAGGAAATCAATTTCGACCAGCAATATGCTGGTCGAAGACTCCGGGTTTTCAATTGAGCATAGTAAGGACAGTGCATAGTGAACTTTTCCGCGACAGGCCTTTACTGAGAACTAGCTAGGCCTAGGCTAGGCTACTTGTGCCTTTCGGTGGCATCCTATTCAAGAACATGTGTCTAAGGAGAGAACGTCACCCAATTTTTAAAATTGGGTTTAGTCAGGGGTTCCACCTGGTTAGGGATAAGGATAGGGTCAAGTCAGTTTAGAGTTAGGTAAGGGTTAAGTGGCCCCTTAAATAAGCAACCTCTAAAACACTAATGGCAAGGATATCATATAATTGACTACTATTTAATCATATTTGGGGGTTAAGGGGTGACGTTCTCTCCCTAGACTCATGTTATTCGAGAGTCTAGGCTAGGCCTATATCCCTAACCTAGGCTAGGCCTACAGTAACCCAACTGGCAAACTGCCATAAGCTAATACTAATAGACGTGTTGGGAAATAATTCCAGGCAGTGCATTTTGAAAGTGGGTCAAAGGTGAAGTGTACCAAGCTAACAGTGCCCTAGCATGTTATACACTGCCCTAGGTCCTACACATGAACGTTGTCATTAAGGATGCACCGGATTTCCGGTCCGGCCATAGCCCATTATCCAGCTGGATATTGAAACATTATCCGGTTCCGGCCAGATCTTTTTAAAAATCCGACTGGAATTCAAGCCAGTATCAAATCTATGATAAAAAGATAGGGGTTGATTTAGCAGATGACTTTAACAGCTTGCACAAGATTTTCTTAATTGTGTCCATCAATACATCCAGATATTGACCTATTAACTGTATTGTGGAAGGTCAGGTGGTCCAATTTACTGTGACATTGAGAGTGACACCACTTCTACTCTGTAGCCTAAGAGAGTAGCCTTTATGCACATGCTAATTCCAAATTTTGTGGAAGTAACAATGGAGACAAATTCAAAGTTAACCTATCCACAGTTATTCCAAAGAACCCACAATACAAATGTTATTCAATGTAAAAGTATTTACTTTGCAAACTCTGTCAATTACTCCTAATTGACACTGCACACCATAACCATAGCTACTGTATGGACTTTGTCACAATTGAATAGCAATGCGTGCTATGTAGCATACAATAGTGTGAACAACCTAGTAACAAGATTTTAATAGTTTGATAGAACGTTTATAAAACAAAGTAGCTTTGCTTGTGCAAAACAAAATTTTAGGACACTATGTGCATGTTTTCTAAGCAAAAAAGATAAATGACGCATAGGCTAGAGGTCAATTACCTCGGAGTATTTGTGAGTTTTAGAAAGCTTGGGACCAGCAAAAAATTTTGACGATGGGGTAGCCCAATTAATAGTGACCCAAATACTAGGTCAGCAGACTGCGGACTGATGCAGACCTAGCCTATATAGTAAATACCTAAGTTTATATAATATCAGAAGGTAGCGCACTTCATGGACTCACTATCAAGCCTTTTAGCACTAAAAGGCCATGAGCTAAAACACCCTTCAGTAACAGCTCTCCGTGAAGCTTACTCCAATTTGGTTCAACTACAAAAATCGGGCCTCAAATTCTAAATTTTTAAGGGCACAGCCATTTTGGCCTCAAGGATCAGGGCAAATCTGGGGGCACCATGGCCAAAGGGTAGGGCAGCAAGGCCAAACTTTACTTTGTTAATGGGGCACCAAGACCATATACTCAATCGGCTCTTATTAATTACACTTCGGCCGATGATTTTTGCTTAATGTGCTTTTAGTCATTGTCCAACTCCACTCTGGTTATACCTGGTTAAGGGTTGCAATGCTGTCTGCTAATTCAATGGTTTAACACTTTTCCTGCATGGCCTGTCCAATGTAGAGCTTTTTTTTTTTTATTATACCTAGTTTTTCCTTCCAATGAACATTTAACATAAACATGTATGTAAGCATGAAGGAAATGAAAATTAAAATGACCAGAACTTAGCAGACAGTGTGCCATCTTTGGAGTAGTATAGAGTCTAAAACCTGTTTATGGACAATGGTCCATAAACAGCTGGCCTGGTGGGAAGAAGGGTGACTGTTCTTACTTGCATAATCCACTAGTAAGCTGATACAAGACCATTCTATGAAATCAAATCAGTCCAGAAGCAAGTAGTAAAAAGAAACAAATAAAATGTGTGATGAACTTGGCTTCAAGTTCAGGTAGCACATACATAGGGTAGCCTTTGGTTGAGTGTGTTCCACAAATGTATATGAGGATAAAGATACACCGAGTACATCAAGACCAGCAAGTTAGTTACCAGAATCATTTGAAGAAAAAGAAGAAAACATACAATGAAGTTTTGTTAAACATGCTTTATTTCAGATTGGCAATATGAACTTTTCAATTTCAGCTTTTCTACAAGTGCCAGGAAGAAGTTCAACACAACAGTCAGAAGAGGACTGCATCCAATAAATTTTAACACTTGAACAGCAACATGAACCCAGAAAATATGTGTGAAATACAAAAAAAAAAAAGAAGAAACAGACAATATGCCACTAGTGCCTGGGGCATCACACAGCTTTAAGTTTTAGTTGTTGTCAGTCACAGAACAATGCTTACTTATACAAGGTGGACCAGTAAGAATTACACCACCATTTAAGCCCCAAACTTAAGACAACAAGGCCATGATGAAATGCTTATGAAAGAGTAAAATTGGATTCTTCCTTTGACCATAATGCATGCATCTACATAATAAATATGACATTCATCCAAGCTTTCTATCTCAAGATATGATGTTAACAAGGTTTTCAGGTTTGACCCTTATGGACCCCAGATGACCTTTGACCCCTACCAAAAACAATAGGGTTCCTCTGACAATAATGCATTTACATACCAAGTATGACATTCATCCAAGTTACCTATCTCAAGATATCCTGTTAACAAGGTTTTCAGGGTTTGACCCGCGGTGACCTCAGATGACCTTTGACCCCACCAAAAAAATTTGGGTACTTTTTCTGGACATAACACATCTACTTACTAAGTATGACATTCATGCAATCTTCCTATCTTCAGATATTGTGTTAACAAGGTTTCAGAATTTGACCCCTGGTGACCCTAGATGACCTTTGACCCCATCAGAAGCAATAGGGTTTTTCCTTTCAATATGGGGTATCTAAGTACTAAGTTTGAGAACTGTCCAACTTTCCCTCCTTAATTGAGATATTACAGTATGTTAACGAGCAAAGTGTCACAAGCACACATACACACATCCACATGAACATACATATACAAACACGCCATCATGAATCCATAGGTTTCTCTTACCATCAAAACCAAAAAACATTAAAAATTTTTGAACTAAAGGATAAAAAATATTAGCCATATAAACCACCAAAACTAAACCTTTAAGTTAATGGTTAACTCTCTCAAAGTTTAAATTCTTGCACCATTGAAAAAGGCAAACACCCCCCCCCCCCTCCTTGCACATCCCTGCTAACTTAGGCATAATTGCCCTAGACTATAGTGTCTTTGTGCATGTTATCCTATTTGAAGCAGTAGTCCAAATCTGCATATTAGTGCACAAAATGACTTTACAAATTGATTCAGGTTTCCCAGCAAGGACCATATTAAAATCTTAGTCCAAGCCACACCCCAGAACTTACGTTAAAACAGAAATACAGTTCAAAATGCGCCATAATATTTCAAAAGTGCCCTGGCTGTTGTTCCGTGTGTTTCGTGTATGGCCTTTACTGAATAAACAGTGTGGTGGCTCGCATGTGTTTGTTTTGAATGATTTAGTTTTCATTGCAATACGTAATGCATGCACGCACAGCCAAAGAACTACGTACGTATTAAATTATCGGTTAGAAGCATGTAATGCTGCATACAAATGGATTACAACATTCAAAATTGAGTGGGTCTGACTTTTGTGCACAGCACTTCGTGCCACAATTGAGACATCGTTTTTGCGAAGATCACACAGTACAAAGTAGGCTTTTACCTCGTACAAATTTTGCTTTCCCTAAAAACACCCATTGTTACTACCGCAAACTTATGAGGTAATGACTGGAATAATTAGCGGGGAATGCAGCCATTGAAAAATTACTGTACTGTACTTCTAGGTACGTACCACGCCCCATGTTCTTCGTGTATCTCAGTGACGACTACTCTACAGAGTATTTGTGTAGCCTAATGTATGGGTGTTTTCATACAATTACGGACCTACACATACACTGATTTTAGTGTTGTGTTCATTGTGCTTGTTCACTTGAACTTCCGTACAGTACAGAACATGGACATAACTTACAGATATCCATTTGTGTGCACATTCTGGTTATGTATAACAAACATAGGAGAGTAGTGACTGCTAATTTGATAGTAACATTCTTCTATCAATAGTGGCGCGGTGAAGGAATTGTGTTGAAATGAACGCTAACGTTTTGATCAGGGGTATAAATTTTTGAAAGTTTGTAAAGAGTGGGAAGGCATGGCATTGACGATCAGCTAAGGCTGTGAGGGGCACCGCAGCCATAGTAAGACGGCTCTTATGGCCATATTTGGCCGCAAGCTCTTTTGAAAATTGCATGGCACTGAGGCCAATTGAAGGGGCAACCACGGCCATGGCCGCGGTGGCAGCTGTTAAATTCAAGGCCTGAAAAATCGGTTGTGCTAGCATGGGTCCCTAGTCACGTGGGCATACAAGGAAATGAAAAAGTCGATGCACTTGCAAAAGAAGCCCTACAGATGGAAGTCACCAACCTCTACTTGTCTCACACTGATTACTGCCCTAAGATCAATGGCTTTGTAAAATCGAAACGGCAAGATCTGTGGGATTCCTTTCCCGAAAACAAAGTGTACCAAGTCAAACCAATGGTCAGAACTGGGGGACATGGAGCCCCCAGTAAATGGAGAGATGATTTAGTTCTGACTAGAGCTCGCATCGGTCACACTTACCTTACGCATGCCTATTTACTTCACAGGGATGAGAGACCATATTGTATACCCTGTGATTGTGCTATCACCGTCAGTCACATTCTCGTGGACTGTTATGAATACTCCCATATTTGCCAGAAGTACTACGCTGTGCCAGACCTGAAAACTTTATTTGAGCAGACAGATCCTTCCCTTATTTTGGGCTTTCTCAAGGAAAGTATATTGTATAAAAAATTTTTGACATGACTCCCGCATTTGCCTGTCTTTTAGTGGAATTTGACCCCAAATTTTTAGTTAATTGTACCCCGCCATTGTACCTTTTTCTTTTCTAGGTGACACTGTATTTACACAATCATGTTGGTGTGTCGTAAAATCCTATCTAATTTGTGGTCTACCGGCACCAACTTGGCCTAACTCAATCACAATTTTGGTACAATTATAGAATACCCAGCACATAGTTCCACCTCATAGCCCGCTACGAGGTCACACAGTTTGACCTAGCAAAGATGCGCACATAAAATATACTGTTCAGTGTAATTTGAATTCAAACACATGCCAGGACTAAGTATTAGAAAAATACTAACACCCCTCGGTAAACTAATGTTCACATTGAGACATCTCGACCAAGTGATCATTACGTAATAAAGAATGACATGACTAGCGTTTGCACAGGGTAGAAAATTTGTACCCCTGTACCCGAAACGTATTACCTATCGGGTACCTGACAGTTGGTGTAACCTTGTACTATCTGACTTCAGTGCACTGTATGTACATACAATTCGTGACTCCACCCATCAGCCCCTCTTCTCTTCTTTGATCGGATCCATCTAATAAAAATTGTAGGCCCACATCACAATGCTTTACAAAAATTTGTATTATTTTTGCCATTGATTAAAAGTGCAGTTTAACAAAAGCAAGGTACGGAAACAGACAAAAACAACTTCATTTCAACTTTATCGTGAATGAGATGAAGGGAAAAATATTTTTAAGATGTAATAACTGTGGCATTTCACTAAGATCAATTTAGCAAACCAAAGAAAAACGCTACCTGGGTAGTAATTTTCTACCCGGTAGTTATATACTGTATATCGTTGTTTGGGTACCGGGTGCAAACACCTATAACGTTGGTTGCCATCTTATGTAACACACAAGAATGCTTTCGCCAACTTTTACTCTGACTCCATATCAGCCTAGCCAGCCACTTCGTGAGAGGTATGCTGGACTTGCTTGCAAGTTGCAGAACTTTGTGTGTCGGGATAGGGTTGAGTTTGACTCCGTATCCTAATAGCCACTTAATGAGAGATAAGTTGGATTTAGAAATTTTCACTCTGCTTACAGTGCTTCTTGCATAGGGATAGGGTTGAGTTTGACCCCATATCCACGTGCTGTAGCCACTTCGTGAGTGATATGCTGGACTTATAAAATTTTCACTGTGCTTGCAGTTATTCCTGCGTAGTGATAGTGTTGAGTTTGACTCCGTATCCGTGTAGCCACTTCATGAGAGATATGTTGGACTTAGAAATTTTCACGCTGCTTGCAGTGCTTCTTGTTTTGGGATAGGGTTAGAGAGCAATGCTGGTCCTGCATCTGAGTTTGATTGAAAGGGAGTAAGGTCAAATTTTGCGACCTCCTAGCTGGCTACGAGGTGGATCTACCCATGTGCATGGTATACTATAATTTAATCACATTTAAAGATCAGAAAAGTAGTATGGTGACTCATTGGACCAAAAATGTCTTCAAAATAGGATCATTTCTCGGCCATCGAATTGGTTAAGTCAAATCCGTGCAACAGCCTCATTGATGGTGACATCACAATACGTAAGGGGATTTTCCCCTTCAAAGTTCGCTTCTCCCATTGGGTAGTTTAGCCTCTCCTCTCGGAATGATAACCCAATGCTATCACAACCAATGACCATGCATGCCTTGGCTATACTGTAGGTACTTGCAGTCACTGATTCTTTAGCCTGGGAAAGCTCCCATAGTCTGTACTGATTGCATTTACAGCTGAAGATATTCTGAAAAAAGACATCCAGTGCAGTTCCATTTCAAATATTGTACTTGAGGTCTCAAGTCTAGAGTATCCCTAAAACTTTGAAGGCTACCAGGGATATGACCACGCTGGGCGTTGCCGGGTGCACCTGTCCAGCACTGAAAATTCCTGCCCTGCACTTACTAAAAAAATGATCAATCCCACTGGGCACTATATTTCCAAACAAAGATGGAAGAGTTCAGGAAATTATCTGATTTCAGAAAATTGGAAGTCTTGAGCAAAATTCTCAGGAAATCCGTTTTGCTAGACAATAAGTTTCGCAGTAATCACAGTATGTGGAATCTTTTTACGAAAAATGTAAATTTCTCCTGCATGAACATACTTTAAAAACAGAAAAAATAGCACCATTTTGCCCCTAGGCCTCTTCCTGATGTGAAAAGTTTTCTCAAAGGGGAGCCCTCCCCTTAGACCCCTCCCCCAGGCCAACAGTCCTTGATAACACAGTTTCAGGAAATGGTCTGTACTTCACTTACATCTCTGTTCCAAACTTTTGCCTCGATAGACAGAACATGGTTTCCCATTGCTCATTGAGTTCAAGAATTAGACACACTAAATCAATGCAACATTATAATTACTGACCTACAGTTCTGTAATATCCATGCATGAAACTAGTGTATGACGTGCACAGGTCTACTGTATTGGCTACGATAGCTTACAGGCTTTCTATAGGATCAAACTGCTTCCACAGAAACACAAAACTAGGCTAGGCTCACACACCTCCATACACAATCATGTTAGGAGAGTGTAAGGTCTACAGTAGTACAAATAACTCTGAAGAAAAAAGTATCATACTGCAAAATTACAGTGGTTTACTGTAGTCTGCACTGCATTAGCTGTGCATACGTACAGTACAGTAAGTGAATGTTAGATCGTCAGAGGTGCGCGGTCGCAGATTGAAGGCTGCAAGTGCATGACCAAGGGATTCAGTTTAAAAATAAAAGAAAAAACGCATATAAACGAGACTCTCAGTAAGCTGGTAAAATACAATGTTTATTTCTCAAAGGTTTCAACTAGAGAAGTGGTCTGATTATTTTTCTCTATATGTATGTTAGTTTCATAACCATTTCAAATTCTCACATCGTTATAGATTTTTTTTTGACGTGGTGGGATTTCCTGTGAGATGCAAAATTTCCTGGTAAGGAGCTTCCACTTTTGCCGATTTTTTCCAGCGGTGCATGTGTGTTGACCAAACTAGGTCTGCGTCATCTACACAGTACAGTTTACTGTATGTGAGCATACATCTATATGGTGTGCATATATACTTGTGTGTTAAAATGTACATGTACTGTATTATATGTACAGTACATGTCTGTTTGGCCAAAGTGTGCAAACTTGTATATACCTTACATTTTCTCAGTTGATGCATTTACTTGCCTTAAAGGGAAATATTGCATTTGTTTTACAGGAATTTTTTATTTTTTTAAACCAATAGTAATAGACACAGAATGATAGACAATTCAAAATAAGGCAGCACGGTAGCTTTCTTATCAAGAAATAAGTCTCCCACACAAAGAAATTCAGTTATTTGTTGCACAAAAATTATTTGTTCACCCAAACTTTCAAAAATTCAAATGATGCAACATCCGTTACTCTTGTAATGCATAATATTTTTAGGAGATGGCCTATAGCTAAAATACAGTATTACCAGAGTCTATTGGTGAGACTGAATGGTATAATGGCCCATTCCATGTTACGTGTGTTACATTTCAGAGGCATTTTCTTACCCTTTTTCTCAAAAAACTTGTGTATGGTAGTATTGAAATTTACTCATTTCATATGAAAATGTTTGCTCTGAAGGTAGATCTCTTTAGAAAATATTAAAAAAATGATGATAGTGGTACGCTATGGTAGGGGTGGGGCTAAAACATTGCTTTATGTGTGTTACAGTACATCAGACGAAATGAAAAATTTCAATTTTTGTTTTCTTGTCAAAAGTTCTCTGATGTGAGTCCAAATTCAAAATCCAAAGCAATGTTATTAAAAAAAACTGTTTCTTTATAACAGTATGCATTGGTAATAAAGCTGCAGGTTTTTATTTTCCTTAAAAAATGGAAGAATCGTGTGTTAGGTTCATTACACAATTTTGTTACGTGTGTTACGGCCTCTGGATTTCTTCTAAATAAAACTTAGGTCATAAAGATTTAGGAGGTTAAACACAACCACACAGCCTGTAATTGACAATAGAAAGACAACCAAGTACTGTACATTTCCATGCTGCTGCTTTAATACAGTACTAGTGCACTGTGTGAACACAGCCCTCTGGCTCATCTCACGTTTATACGTGTTACATATATTTGACTTACATTTACCTGGCCATTGTATCAGATAATATATTACAGATGGATGTTTCATGTGGAAATGTTTACTATGAAGGTGTGTTTTAAGAGAAAGTTGAATAAATCAAAAATAGCCATGCACTGTAGTCAGAATATGGCTAATATTCCTTAAATGTAGTGTTACGTGTGTTACACCAGATATACAGGACATACTGTAATAGAAAATCTACAGTGGGCTTTATCTTTGTAGAAATTTCTCAAAATTGACTTCTAACTTCAAATATTAATGCAATATTGTTAAAAAGAAAAGTACTGATGATAAATTTTATCCTGCAGATAAAATATTTTATAAATCAAATGAGATTCTCAAGGAAAAGTACCTCCATCGACCTTAAATGTTAAATGGTTATAATACCATTGCTTTTGCTTTGCAAAGTATTTTCATGGCTTTTATGAATAAAGTGCAACATTTCAAGGCCAACTACATTGGTATTTTATATTTTGTATGAAATTTTGCTATTTTTGGATGATGTAACACACGTAACATTAGGTATGTAACACAGGTAACGTTACATGTGTTACAACATTTAATTGTATCATTAATATAACATGAAAGAATTTATTAATGTTTTCTAAGGATCATGGTAATAAGGATGTTAAGGTAACTTTAAAAAGGATATTGAAGTTGATCCCTTACTTTATGGCAGGCTAGTAGAAAACTTTATTAACTTTTTGTTACGTGTGTTACTGTACATGTACTGTACCCCAGTTGTCGTCACGACACTGCATTCAATTGAGTGTCCTACTTCCCAAAAAATTGTGTCAGAGATTTTTGCAGAAAATATGAACAATTGACTTACATTTTAACAAAACTTATATTAACTGGACAGAATATCACATACAGTGCAAAATAAGTCACATTTTCTAATTATTCAGTTATTTTACCTTTTTGCAGCATTTGGGAACTATCATTAGACATGCTGTACAATATCCCCAAAATGCATGCTTTTACGTGTAAATTAGAAGAAAAAAGGGTTTTAGCATGAATTCCGAAGTGTTTTTCAATTTAAAACATAACACCATAAATCTGTGTCACTACAGTACAGTAGCTTTATTTTTTGGTATGTAGGACCACTTCCTGTGGAATGGGCCTAATAATGATTGAGGGAATTTTCTTTGTATGCGGTGTTGGCGCATTTTACAGTACATGTAAGACCTGTTTTAAAAATGTGGATATAAATGTGATACTGATAAGGCTACTATATTGGTGCAAAAGTATGTGTCCTTGTACTGTACCTCACATGTTCACAGTTGCTACTGTACTTACAGTACTTTCAAATACTCCAATTGTTTGCTTGGTTAAAAGCATAATGCAGGCTTTCAAGTTATTCCCAGTTATCTTTCTTCCTACTTTTTGAACCTACTTCGTACTGTACTCCTCTTTTTTGTAAAATCTTACTAAATCCTACTTTTTGAAATTGCTTTTGCAGTTCCCAAGTTAAGTTCAGTTGTCCTTACTCATGCACATACATATATATATACAGTATACTTACACTATAACTTGCAATCCACATGAAACAAGAAATGTACTGTATGTACAGTAGTCACCCTCGGTGTAATTTCCTGTACAGCATTAACTGTTACAAGCTTCCATTAAATATCCATGTGATCAAAATAAAAAAATATTAATAATAATACATGCACAGTAGGGTTATTAAAACCATGGTAGACAGTTATTTTGTTAATAAATCAATATATTGTATTCATTTAGAGAACTCTGCATGCATGGTTAGTGTGAAAACAATGAACATTACCAAGATGCTGTTGGACATGTACTGTACTTTTATGTGGCAAACCAACCCAAAAATTTCTTGACCATATTCAGTGCTTTTGCCATTAAAGGTTGTGTGACGTGAAAAAACATAGTTGGATATTTGATGTAAAAAGCATTAAACATCCAGAAAATACAGTAGCTGCAATTCCCATTAAAATTTGTCAAATATTGACCATTTAACAGGGTAATTTCTATTTCACAGCCAGGTGGCCACATCTTTGACAAGCTTAGTAGCTTGAAAACTGATATATTTTTAATGTTACTATTAGCAAATGTGGATGCATCTAGGGGCATCAGGGGATTTGGAGATACATTTCCTAAAGCTTTCATGTGATGAAATCTAACCCTAAGTGACGCTTATAGTGCTATTTCACACTTGTATCATGAGTAAACATGAGCTAAATATGCAAATATGTGACATCATGAGATGGACATAGCATATATGGCTCATGTTAGCCTTTGTTTTTTCAACCTTAACTTCAAGGACACTGGTAGCGTTGTTATCCCCTGCAGGAGGGGTTTATTATGACAGTAAAATTTCTTTCCTTCAGAAACGTTGATATCACTCACCAAACTGTAAATTATCTGATCAGTAATTAAGAGAAAATTTATAAAGGGTTAACAAAAGAAATCTTAACACTTTGCAACACTCCACATCATTATTTTTGCATATAGGCAATGAGTTCCTACAGAAACCATCAACCTTTGAGGAGGTATATCTTGGGAACGGTAAAGGTTATTGAAATAATTACAACAGATCTTTCATTGGAGGACTTAATTCTTTATTAACTGACAAGTGAAACTGCTCTTTTTGGTGGCATGTCACATGACCTTTAACACCATTCAAACAAACCTGTTCCTCTAGACCTCCCTTGTTTTAAAGTACAAACATCAATTGTACTGTAGTACAATTTGCATAGGTTTCCTTTTAGCAGGTAATGTAGCCTACACAAATCACTCCTGCAGTGTATCCTCTGAGTTACACTGTGAATAAACACTTGTGGTAGTATTGCGCAATGTTGGGAAATTTCCCATTCTTGTGCAATCCAGTTGAACCCTTTTGAATACATGACTGTAAAATGTTGGTTACTCTACACTGCGTGCAGGGCAGTAGGTCAGTGCATGGGTATCATGCACAGTTTTAATACAAAAAATTGAATGTTTAAACTACTGTAAGTGCATTGAGTTCTGTTGATGTACAGTACAATAGAAGTACAGTACTTTTCAAATAAGCAGACATACTATGCACCACATTTACTTGTAGACCTACTGTATGTTCTAGAAACTTGATATTTGCTGGAGTGTTTATTTGTAATAAAAGTGTTCAGAATGTCATTATTTTAATAGCAACTCAGTTCCTTTGCTGAATGATAAATTTATCCAGGGCTGTGAGGTTTCTACAATTGGTGCTGATGGCAAGGTGGGGGTGCGGGGGTGAATCCATAAGGTCCTGGACATTGTCCTTTTCTATGGTAATTTTTGTTTATTTGTTGTAGTTCACATTCAGTAATAGGATTTGGACCAAAAAGTTTCAGGTGAAAATTATTTTTGATGAGTTAAATCTTTCCCCCCTCTCCAGGTCCTGACAAGTGATGTTACCAAAAATAGGTACTGCACAGCACTCTTGCCCTTTGAGTGAAATAGGGGTGCCAGACTTCCGGCAAAAGCCGGAATTCCGGCTTTCACCCGGTTTTGAAATATGGTTCCGGCCCTACTCATTGCTTCCGTCCCCGATTGAAAATAAAGCCGACACCGATTTGCCGGCCGGGCCGGAACTTTCCCCAACGTAAAAATACAGAACAGACGTTCATACTACTG
>WURT03081186.1:0-13060 GCA_009936505.3 Holothuria glaberrima | reverse complement strand
CAGAAGGTTTCATTTTTAAAGTCTTTGGTATGACTCGACCTGGGAATCGAACCCGGGCCTCCCGCGTGAGAGGCGGACGCTCTACCGCTAGACCAAACACGCGGTCTGGTTCGTTCATAAGTCTTACGATATTACTCCCCCCCCCCCCCCAACTAATGCTTTAAGCACAAAACTGAGGCATAGTTAGGTACATGCCTAAGTTCTAAACATATGATACAATTTCTTTGGCAAGTTACGTTTCGGAAAGTTCCCCGGCAGAATGTCATCGTTTTGCGCAAAACAAAGGCTCAATTAGCCGTGTGAGCGAATACAAGGAAAACTGTTAGTAAAAACAATGCTATCTAATAAAATTATGCTTCGGCAAAGTTCCCCGGATAGAAAGGTCATTCAAATATATAAAAGCCTCACCATTGTTGCATTCCACGCCAGCGATTTGACTGTGGTCCCAGTAGGGTTGGCCATCGAGGTAAGAAAGACTCGCGTCCATCTCTAAGCCTGCTGTGATCCGAATATCACAATCATCCAGTGAACTTGCTTCTCCAGGACAATTTACGGACAGAGTTGGTATGTCGATTGCAATAGCTTCTGGCTCCGGATCAAACTCGGTTGCTGGACCATCGAAACCAAGGTGTTTGCAGACTGCGACTCTCTCCTCGTCAGTCCACTCATCTGAAGATACTGTATTCCACAGGCCCTCATAGTAAATCTCAACACGGCCTTCACGAGGAGTTGAACCACCGACTAAACGAACACCTGCAATTTCATTATTAGACAATAATTATTTTTACGATCGAAATGTAATACTTGACCAAGAAACAGTGGGCATCAAGAAAGACATTGGACATCATTTGACATCAAGACAGGCAAAATCTCAGCTTCTAGCAGCACAGATGCTGACTTTTTGTCACAATATGACAAGGACTTATTTATCTTTTATGACACAGTTGGAAACTTGTACCAGTAGCGTGTGCAGTACTGTGTTGTGTGAAGCCAGGTAAACCTTGGATGTGTTGCACAACCATTGCTCCAATCAAATCCCATTAATAAGTTTACTACAAAAGCAGTTACCTTTGTTGAGTCTGAAAGCAGTGAAAGTTAAGAGGAGGATTACTCAAATTTCCAATTACTAGGAGATCCAAAGAAAATAAAACCCATGCCTTGAACGTACTAGTTCCATTCATTGATATCATAATAGGCATAATGCTTATTGATTATTACACACCTTGCATGCTGCAAACAATGAACAGGTTTGTGCCTTACCTCTCAGTACATTGATAGTGAACTTGAATCCCCTAGAAGCTTCCTATTCAACTATGAAGTTATCATGGTCTATGAGGAGGGGACAGTCGTTTGCTCTCTGTGTGTTTACAAATTTTACAGCAAAGAAAAATATTCTTCTTTGTATACTGCTCTTGTATATACTCAACAAAGGCTTAGTAACTGCTGCAAAAGGGACTTCTTGCTTTCATAAGTCACTCTGATGTAAATAAACCAGGGAGTGGTTATTTGGAAGGAGATACATCACTTTGAAGCGAGGTATGACCCCGTTAAGGTCACACAGCAGTTGGTCTCCTTTATCTTTCTTGGCATTTCTATAGGGCTTATACTGGATTAGGTAGTTCATGCAATAGAGATTTGTCGTCTGCTACATCTACTGTAAGACTGGGGTTTTTACGCTACTGTCACAGCACTACCAGTCGCTAGGAAATTAAAAATTATTGCATGTTTGGACGCTCTTTGACGCGGATGAGAGTATACTAATAAAGTCCTATGTATAAATATGAACATGATCCTATACCTGGTATTTCCGTAAACTTCCGGAAACTTTCGAGATTGTTGTGAAAAAAGTTAGACTTCCCCCTCTTCAGCTCAAATTCATGAGGTTCGTTCTATAGGAAGGGGCAAACTCATTGGCTTATTTCAATTAAACAGTCGTTTCTTGTTTTGAAGCACCTTCTCCTAAATAGGTGGCGGTTTCACCCTATGCATCAAAGCATTGTTCTGAGAAGGTCAATTGTGACAGGATTACTAGCCTTGAATGATGTTGCTAGTGTACTGAAATCACTTTGAAGCCAACGAATGAAAGGAAAATTCCACTTTTAGCAGAATGCATAGCTTATCATTGATAATCTTCTCAGGGTGAAGTGGGTCGTAGGGTATTAGCATAAATTAAAACTTTCCGTTCAACCTCCTTCCAAATAGCAACTCCCTGAATAAACTGTCTAGCAGCATGGGTCAATTGGTTGCTGGTGGTCTGTCTGTATGAAGTTTACTGTAGAGTAATTTTAGGTACAGATTGGTCATTTAGCCATCTGTTGCAGGGCGATAGTCACCTACATGCACTCATATAGAGCTTGAATTTTATTATATTTCAAGGTACTATTGTGCTATATATTTGTTGATGTCAGTGTATAAGGGGAGTCTGGTTTGGGATGAGCTCAGTGAGTATATATGCCTTTGTGATATTGTCCCCATCACAAAGTTTGGACTCAAAGCCTGCCAGTCTCAGATCTGACCCTAGTTGATCAAACGTTATGCATACAAGAAACAGATGAGCTAGCCTACAGTCTGTATATCACATTAGGCCTATATATACATCTGTATGAGAATGCTACTGAAGCTGGGGGACCATGATGCTAGCTAAACAAACAGTTTTATACAAAGGGAATTCTAACGTTATTTATAATTTAGCGAGTACATACCACCTATTTCATTAGAGGTCCTGTTATATGCTCCAGTGTAATGTTTACATGAATTTGTACATGTGGCACTAGTTCTGCTTTAAAGTTGTCTACTACATTAAGTTACACAGTAGCTTGTTGCTACCTTAAATGAAAAGAAAAACTTCACTAACAGCTTTATAGTATGTTTTAGTTGTAAAAACTTCATCATCCTTGCTACTCTACTTGTGGAGCTCGCCTCTGTCATGGAAGACACAATATGAGTTTAAGGAGCTTTAAAGACTTTCCCTGGATATAGAACTATCAACTAGTTACCGCTAACGCTTGTTGTTGTACAGTAAGGACGTGCTTGTATATAGGCTATACATAATAAGCACCACTGCACTTGTCAGGCCAGTTACAGCACAGCGGTTAGCCTAGGTCTGTAATGCACAAATTGCAGCCAGTGATTTAAACAGTGTAGGTTGGGTTTGCTTATTCTGATCAGGCTGGAACTCAGTAATGTTAGGCCTATGTGCGCTGTATGTGATTCATTTGCTCATGCAATGTACACTGTTTTTTCTTTGTACAGTATACACAAAAACACCACTCCATGGCTTTAAGTTTGGCACTGAAACACTTCATACTAGTTCTGTGGGGTGGCTTACAACTTGAAGTATAGCCTATGTACACATGCAACTTAAGGTACAGGTATAGACATAAACTGCATATAAACCACATAATGACCCCCCCCCCCCCATTGTGTCTAACTAAAAATAGGGGAGGGTTGAGCTTTTGAAAAGACAGGCATGGTTCTCCAGTGTGATCTGCATTTTTAAATAAAATTATACAAACCATTATGCTCTATAGCATCTCAAGGGGTGGCCCAGCCATAGTGTGTACAAAAACGGGCCCCAGAATATGACTTTCTTCCGTAGACCTTCACTTCCCTTTCCCCCCTCTCTCAGGATGGTGGTCTAAAATGTTCAGCAACACCCCATCCATCAAAAACTCAGGACAGCTTCATGGCTATTATACTAAATAAACAGCTAACCCCCAGTTTCTGTGCTTGCATATGTCCTGTACGCTTGTTCTGTATTTCATTCCCTTGTCCTGCATGCTTGTTTATACCTTTTTCATCCCCCTTCCATGTATAAAATTTACACAGGCTTCCCCCTCTACCCATTGTGAACCCTCTGAAGGCAACGACACAGATAGTGTACATATGCTGTTTCATTCTCAATAGACTGCTTTTGTGTGGAACAATTTTAGGCATATAGGTCTCACCAAGTCATCTACCCAGGTAGCAAACCTATATGGTCCCATATGGGTGAACCAGTATGGGGCCCTTTAAATTTTGCACCCAGTAAGGGGCCTATATATGCCAGCCCACATGCATGTGAAATATTTATACTTTACCCGTATTTAGCCACTTATGAGTTTCCCACATGGGTCGTATGGGCTGGCCCAATTAGGCCCCTTTAGAATCTTAGGTGCAAAATCATATGGGCACCATACAGAATGCTTGACGCATATGGTTCTCCTGAGAGATCCCATATGGGAATGTTTACTGGGTAGTGGTTGTGGGCTCCCTCTCCCCCTGCCATGCAACCTTCCCCAAACTCCATCGAACGAGCCTGTTTGACAATGTTGTTGGACTCGGGCTCGGCTCGGACTCAGTCCTGGTTGACTCGGACTCGGCCTGGACTCGAGGAGTTCTGCACTCGGACTTGACTTGGACTCGGGCCCTTCTGGACTCTTACACGGCTCGGACTCGAGTTGTATGGACTCGACTCCATTTCTGCCAAAAACGTATGCCTAAACCATCCGTTACAGGAAAAAGGGACCTCACTGAAAAGCACCTAGATCAAATTTTCCCCTAAAAGAGTAACAAAAAATTTACTCAAAGTAAAGCAATGACCAACTTTTCTGTCAATGAAACTCAAATTGGGTCCTTCTTTAGCTAAGTATGGGTCAAATATTGACTCAAACTTTGAGAAGGTTACCTTGTGGGCCATGCAATTTAGAGTTCCACTTTAAGATAGATCACTTTTCGACCTCAGTTTAATCTAAAAAGGAAACGTGTCCAAAAATAAAATCGGCAACAGTCGCTCCCCCAGGGCTATGTTTGATCCAAGACGATGTGTAAGTACGCATTGCGGAAAATGCTTTGTAACATTTATCGAGTAAATGAAGAACTTGCCAGAAATGAATAGGCCTAACCTTTATTTTGGTTGACTTAACATCAATCGTGCACGTAGTAACGGTAACAAAGCGTTTAAGCAAGTGCACGGTTATTCTAGAATGAAACCACGTCATTTTGTCTCAAATAATTCGTATGTAACTTTCTTTCAAAGTTAGAGGACGAAGTTCAGCAAAGCCAAAGCAAAAATTACATATAGGTTTAGAAAAAGGGGGAAGCGGGGACAACGGCTCTACTCTTGAGAATGATGCGGCTCACACCCCTTTTCGTCCCCGCACTCTAATTAATTGGTACCGTAATTTATACTACCTGCAACGGGCCAACATGATGTTTTTGTATGTACTCACAATTAATTTCCCTGTGCATTACATATAAAGAGCACAAACTTTATACTATTGAAAACACACGGTTTAAACTAAACCAAAAAAACAGATCAAATGGACACATTACCGAAAAAAGAATCAGATATTTGAATAGCTTCGGTTCAAAACTAACCATTTTCTGTTCAAAATAAACCAAATCTAGTCAAATAATTGCACGGATCTGATTCGTTTCATATCTGCACGACATTGTCTCTTCTTCTTCCTTTTTTGAATATAGGGGCTCACATTTCTTAGAGAAATCCTTTTGCCGACGTATGCTTATGCTGCATTTTTTGCTGATTGATTCCTTGACACTTCAGCATGTAATCGTATATAACTAAATTTGCAACTATTCAGCTCATCAGGGTGTGCGTGGAAAATCTCCCTCCTTGTAGGCCGTGTGTATTCTGCCTTCTGAGGGACCATAAATCTGGTCTGCTAGACAATTCATAACAGTAATTTCATTTAATAATGACATTACAACTGTTTTTCTACCACCATTTAACTAGGGGTGGAACAAACGGAGACAGGGGACTGAGGTGCCTCATTCAAAGAATTACAAATTTCTTCTGGAGCCTGTGTAAGAATTGTGGTCGTGATAAAGTGAGCAATCCCGACGGCAATCATTCGCCCGGTTGTCCACCTTTGCTGATCTCAAGGACTGTTTATCCTTCATCACGAACTCCAACCGAGCTTCGCGAGCTGTAGGGCTTCTTTGCCATTCTTTTATAGTTTTTTTCATGTAGAAAATAGTTAATGTGTGATCTAACCTGATGAACCAGATACATTTAGTTATCCAACACACTTCATGCTGTTATAATTGAAAATTCCATCCCCAGTTGCATAGGTCCAGTTTTTTTAGTGAAACGACACTTACAAAACATGTTATCCCAAATGAATTTGGTTCTGTTTTTCCTCAACATGATCTACAACATGTCTTTCGAGTTAAAGGCAGCCTATGCAGTTATTGCAACCATATTTATAAAAACGCTAAATCTGTACTACATCGATACCGGATAGGCTGTGTCGGAGGAAAATTCATAGCGTTTACAAACTTATGACGAAATGGTGTTCATGTTTCACAACGCCTTGTTTCACAAAACATGTTAGATTTGGAACACGAAGATGGTAATTTCTTGTCCATGAACGCGCTAAGGAGATAAATAAGTTAGATGAGGTTTTTCCTGTTTACGGCTCAGTTTGTAACCAATTGGTTTAAGTCGGGCTGGCCACGGCCTTTTTTCCAGTCGTGGCTCACTGGCTTGTTTTCCCTTACTCCATTGCTTATGCTGAGCACCAAGCACAATGGCAGTAGGTTCCATTTTAAAGTCTTTGGTATGACTCGGCCAGGATTCGAACCTGCGACGTTCCGGCTTCAAGTCGGATGCTCTAACTACTTCAGTGACCATGCAGTCGGTTTAAGGAGATAAAATATAACGCAGATAAAAGTGTAATAACATAATGGCCTAATTTTGTGTCTAAACTTCCAAAGCAAACATTCTCAAAGGGGAGGACTTAACCCTCTTACCAGATTCAGCCCTACGGAAGGTCTACTGGAATGATGCTACTCATGTGCAAGTAATCTTTCATAGCTTACGAAAAGTCCTCCAATCTTAGATTGTTCTTTCAGTAAAACATTAATTTACTCAATTTGTACAGCATGAAAAGAATCTTTAGATACATAAACAAGGTCCGGAAACTGCCATTTTCTGCAATCTTCAAGTCATAATGGACAACTTGTTTTTTGGAGGCGGGGGGGGGGGGGGTTGGGGGTTACGCTACGTGCCAACTAAGGCGGCTCTCTACTTAGGTAGAATCAGAAAGTATCACTGACTATATATTTTCAGCCTCCCCTCTCTCATTAACACCTTCTTACGCCTATGTTATTGTAAGTTGCAAATCACTTTTCCCTAAAGCTGTAACGTGATAGAAATACTAAAAATGTCAATTATACACGTTTTGAAATTTTTTTTGAAAACAAAAGAAATAGACCAGTTTCATAGCTAAGGTTTCTGTCTTATAGGCAAGTTATATCAGAGCCCTAAACTGACTTACACACACATCCATACTAAGGCCTATTGCAGGTGTCTCTGAAAACTACACATTGTTTTTGTCACGTAGAAAATAGCAAAGCAAAGGAAACTTATTTATTGTTTTGAGTAAAGATTTAAGCAGATATTTTTTCACTAATATGACCCTTTGAAGGAAGAAAGTCTTTACGAAGTTGCTTATGAAACCAAATTAAACGAAACTAACGTCTCGTTAACAGAAATGTCTGTTCATAACTGGAAATCTCATTGCAAACAAATCTGACTTCCTTCACCTTTATCTGTCCAAAATGGCAACCTAGGAGACAATTGTGTCAAACAGGATTCTGGCTCAAACATAATGCTTTTTGTTCATTTATTGAAAGGGTTATTACAACCTAGACTAGTCATCAACTATGTTGTAAATACAGTAAGACATCATTAAAGGCGGTCTTAAAATGTTTTCGACATCAAAGAAAGTAATATGGGATGTTTCCATGTAGTTATATTTTGGGTTGGTTGCATGGAGTTACATTTTGCTAGAGGAGAATACCTGGAGGTGTTGATCCTTTCAATCGGACAGAAGGTTATTTGTCAAGTACCTGAAAGTAATAGCGCTATACTTAGTTCGTGTTACCTGCAATGAATTTATGGTAAACTTAAATTGTGTCACCTTAGCAGTTCGCGAGCACTTTCAGTAGGCTGGTAGGTCCACTCGTAAATTTGGAACCCTAGTCAATGTGAAGACATTTAACTAACTAGTGATTTGCCAAAATAAATAGAAGTTTAATACATGCAACTTTACTGCTTCAATTGTTTTATATGTTACTAGACTAAACCCGCATAGCTTTCAATATTCTAAGGAACTGTCTGCAGAAGCGCTTTATACTATTCTTAAGAAGGGTTGCGGGAGTGAACAAGCAACTTGGGTTGGTGTTGGCTTACTGACATAATAGACGATTGTGTTATCCATAAGGCGTGCCTTCCATTAATGGCTTTTGTTTTCGTTGGTACAGAAAGAGTTTAGTTACGGCCAAATTCAGAGAGACATACCCACCACTTTTCATGATTCCCTCCACGTATACTTTTTTAAGTGGTTCCCTTGTAGGACTTTGTTGGAAGGAATGGGAAGGGGCCACAGAAAACCGCAAAAACTGAGTATACTTCTCACACAGATGGTTAAAAGCCATCGAAAAGAGGGAAATGCGTAGAAGTGTTTTTTTTTTTTTGTAGTGTATTTTAAGAAGTATATGAGTGTTTTTAGGAGCAAATACTTCAAACTCTAGATGCATTTGAATGCAATAATTGACATCCAAACTCTGGGTGAGAAGAATTGTGTTTCTTTGCAGCTGTCTCATAATCAGTTGGTAAAACACATACATGACTACATGAGCCGGGCACGTAGGCCATATTTACACTTTGGTTTCGCTATGTACTCTCAAGACTCGAGAGGTGTCAAAACATTAAAGACCTTAAAAAAGAAGGAAGACCTGCAACAAGCTTAAAACTAATATTGATTATTGAGGCGTGCTACATTTTAAGTAACGAAACTGGCACCTGCAGAGACCAAATATTTGTATAAGATTGTCATAGCAATGAAAAATGACGCAGCTTCATAAAATCGGGTAAACGAAATCATGACAAATTGACCAATAATGCGAGGTTAAACATCCGAGTAAAAGGCCCGTAGCCAGACAAGGTAAAAAAGGGGGTGAGATGGCTTTCAGGGGAGCCAAAAACGTTTTCGGTAGGCTAGATATGTAAAAATGTGTTCAACCAATGGAACTTCAAATTTTCTAGGGGATAAAAATGTTTCTATAGGTCTCCCTCCTTGGCAACGGGTTGTCTAGCAATCCCATCTACCAAGACTCTCCTCATCATTCATTTTTTGGTCAAAGCAGATCTATTACACGACAGTTGATTCGTACTTCGGACTACTCGCCGAGAATGTTCACTTGTTACTTAATGCCGACAAAAAAGATATCGTATACCTCTGTAAGTAAAATTAATAAGTTTAAACCTAGTAGCTCGAAATGTTGGCGTGATATTAGAATTAAAGCATGTGCTTCATGAGCCTATTCTCAAGATTCTTTATTTCAAAACTTTCGAATTGTTCCATTATTTGGTCTGGAAGCAGCAACAAAAATCTACATCAACTATTTGTTCTACAAAAACAAGATATTCATCCTTTTGCTCTAGCTGGCTTACGTAACCATACCAGTCTCCTGTTTTAAGAGTTAAAGCTTTTATAATTTGTGTATTAAGACAGGAATAACATATCCTGTTTTTTAAAGCTTTAAATCATAGGTTACTACCCTCTTCACACAATTTTTCTTATATCAACAATACAATTCATATAGATATGGCACCAGAAATGCAATTTATATCCATTACCACCTTTTGCCTGCAAAGGTTCGTCAATCCAGACGACGAACACGTGCCATTAATGTCTGGAGTCCTCTCCAACTGAATATTCAAGGTTTGCAGTCTTCCTCCCTTTTTTTAAAAGAAAATATCTCAACAGTTTATAGTGGGATACTAATTTCAAATATTGTTGTCTGTAATTACCTATTAATACAACAGATACTTTTGCTTTACTTCTCTTTTTTCTCAAGTTAAATTTCTCTACAATAATTAGTCTACCTCGTTACGATTCACGTCATTTTAGACCACTTTCTTCTTTCTCGTAACAAGGTTGAGCATTCGTTAAACTGAAAATTAACTTAAAGGGCAAATCTCGTCATCCCAGACATTTCCAATCCTCCCAACTATGCAACTAGTAGCTCTTCCCATAACTGTGTAAAGTTCCTCCTTGTGCAGACACAAACCTATTTTATTGCCTAAGGCCATGCCCTGGTACTGCATACGAGCCTTTAATATGTAATTCAAGCACTCTCTCTGCATTGTGTGGAATGTGAGCTACTCTGCATCTTTTGAATTTTCAAACTTTCTTATCAATCAAAGAGTAGTCACCAACTGGGAATTTCGATACCCCACATAAATAATATACTTTGCGTTGACGAGTATATGTCTTTAAATTAAAGAAAAGAACGAACTTCATGGTTATGTGAGTCATGTGACAATGGCCTTTGCACGATACACCTCATACTGTACCCACTGTAGCTGTGACACTGTTTAAAAACGAATTTTTGAGAGTCACATTGTATTCTTGGGATTAATCAATCTGAAATAGTGGCTGCATTTTCATATCAAGTTACTTTTAAATAGCCGTAAGGTATATTTAGGTACAAGTAAATTTTGCAAAAATTCTCTTCTCAAAATTGAAGTTCCTAAATTGCTCAAGTTAAAGTTACCGTTACTAAATCGTCCCAGTAACCCAAAATGCCATCTATGTTGCAAGATGTAACACCTACTATATGACATCAAAGTTACTTCAAAAGTCTGTAGTGTGTGGTGTAATGTTTGAAAAAATTACACTTTCAAAGAAGGGTTAAGTTGAAAATTTTATCGAGTACATGCTTTCCATCCACCATGCACCTGTCCACCCACCATCGAATTGACCGTCCGTTAGTCCAATTTAGGCCGACCACATCAAAGTCCGAATAGCAGGTGGTTCCGTTTGGGCCTAGAATTTGAGGGGACATATTCCCTTGGTAATGCACTAATAAGAAAAACGTATACTATACGTCAGATAGATGGTTTTCTCATTAAATATTTTAATTTGAAGTGTGACTTTCTAAAACGTGGAAATACCAAACTTAACGCCCTCCCCTTAACACTTTTAAAGGGAGATGATCCCTCGAAAGGCTCGTGTGAGCTCTACATTGCCCTTTCTTTAAGCTATAACTGTAGGCCTGTAGAAATAATTGTCAAATTGTGATACTTGCGGTCATCCAACGAGGTTTGAGGATGATTGGATGCGTATTCTAATGTTCACAATTTTGTAAACGTCTATACGTCACCCCATGGTCCTTCTAGGGGAGTCACCCCATGGTCTAACATCGGAATGTTCCCTCTGTGCTTCACCTGTCTCGGCGTTATGTAGTCTTTTAAACATGAGACCCCAAGACAAACCCTATCAATGTCAAGCGTCTTTTCTATTTGTTTTTCTTTTTTCTTTCTCTTTTGCTTTCCAGTTATGTCATTTTGTATTTGTGGCCCGTACTTTTCCGATAAAATAGGTGACCTATCAAAAGAAATAATTAAGAAACCCTGAAATTTTGCAAACACATTACATATGAAACTACTTTGCTTTTCAAGATTTTTGGGAATCGTCTTTCAGACATTGAACATTGTTAAAACCCAAATACTCTCATGATTTTACTATTCTGTAGCAAAGGGACCACTGACATTTGCGGGCAGGTTTGTCACGTCCTCTCAGCCCCTTTTGCAGAGCCTTAGTAATGAAATCCTATCGTAGAGTGTACAAATGTTTAAACATGCATACGCTTAGATTTGAAGATTATTTAGAACGTTCATAGTTCTCCAAGGGCTGCCTATTTATGGACACATTGATGAAAGAATGGTCACACAACAGGTACAATCCCTTCCTTTTCTGGACGATGTCAAAAATTGCATTACATTAACTAATTTGCATACTGTATGTTCTAATAAACTGTAGGGATAAATGCCATACAGTTTTCGAATGTCTGCTTTTCGGCAAAAGAGATAATTCGTACAACAAAAAATAAACCAGAACCTGGGAAGGTTCTATCAAAAGAGAGTTAATACTTTCAGGCTAGTAGTTATTTTCTCTTTTTCATTTTCTTCTCTTTTTATTATTTGGGTCACTACCTTACTTCATAGTTGTTTGTTCTGTTTTTTAGGGCACTTCAAACGATTTCTTGCTATTTTGTTATACATATTAATGTTGTTTATGTATTCTTATTATGAAATCATGTGCAATAGATTTGAATTTAAAAAGTAGTTGCTCGTAGAAATTCAGCAAATACTTGGCGGAAATAATGAAGAAAACTGATATATGTACTATTTGCATTGCTTCATCGTTCGCTACTCCTACTTTAATTTTAATCTCACATTTTCTGTAGAGTTTTGGTCACTGCGAAGCCGATTATGTTGCGATGGCCACTTTGTGTTTATTTTTCTTTAGATAAAGCAACATCATGTGCTTGTTTAAATGTCGATGATTGTATATTCAATACAAGCTCTGGACGGCAGAAAAAATCAGCTGAAACTGAAACTGGGTATCTAACTATACTCCCTCTTATTCCACCTCAGGTTTTAACTTGTGAAATGACTCTGTCTATGATATTGTTGGCTTATTGTTAGTGCGCTGGTTGCCGTAACAAAATGAAAGCAGCCTCTCATATATGGTTACTAAGCTATACCAGGATATACCATCAGAAAAGTAGCACCTCACTGCCCGTAGCCAGCTACTCAGGTTCAGGATGGGGCGGTCAGCTTAAACACATTTATTACAGCATACGAATAAGTAATAAATATATCAAGATGTTTGTCACTGAAGGACAAATGAGGAGACGGTCGATTGTTATATTACTGTTATGTTTTCAGTTTGCCAGATTTTTTCAGTTTCTTCTGATAAAAGTTTAGTATTGTAAAAGAAGTTAAAGTAGGCGATTCATAAAGAGCTGGGCAACGTCCCTGAAGGAGGTGGACTGGGGCCGGTCAAGGCCTATGCAAGAACCTGGCGTCTTTAAGATATTGTGAAATGGATTCTGAGCAACCTAATGTTAACTCTTTGTGGGATATTTATAAATAGTTATCTATAATGTTATTCCTTTCATAAAACTTCATTCTCAGTAATGTTTCATTGCGAAGGAATAAAATCAAGGTGTAATTTAAGGTAGGCCATACAGCATTTAGAAC
>WURT03081176.1:0-13060 GCA_009936505.3 Holothuria glaberrima | reverse complement strand
TAGACTCCAATTTTGCCAGACCTTTAGAGACCCTGCACCTCTCAATTCTAGGGCTTTGTGATTCATGCTTGAAGTAGTTCTGGTCAAGGTAATATCCCTGCCCCCCCCCTGCCCACTTTTGAAAAGCTGTTAATGCTCATGTGTGGATGAGACACTACTCTTTTGTCTTTGATCTTTAAAAGCAGATCTGTGAACACTATGCTGAACTACTTCAAGATTACTTATAGTTCTTTTCAATCTTTTGGTGCAGGTTGATACTAGCACAGTACTCCAGCTAAGGTCTGTCAAGTGTTCTATAGGCAGCTTCTTTGACTTTGCAGAAACAGTATTGCCTTACAAAAACTACAAATCACAGAACATTTGCCCTTGTCCAAAAAATTCAGTTTGTCTCGAGAAAGTTGTATTCTTTGAAAAAGAAGATGCATAACACACAATTTCAATTGGTTAACCTGGTAATTTCACTTGGTGAGACTGGTATAGTGACAAAAGTGTTAGGTTTATTTGGGGCGGCTGTCACACTTGAAAAATGTTTTAACAAGGTGTGCAAGTGTACATCTGGCTTGTCAAGCATTTCACTACTTTGTATTAAGTTCATTGGTGTAATGTGTTAAAAACATTTCAATGTTAAGTAGGCCTATGTAAAGCAGGTATTTTTGTTTAAAAAAGTTTAATAAGTTCACCATTCCTCCTCCCCTTCCAACAAATTTATCTCATACTTTTTTAATTTAACAGGCTTCAACAGTAATAGTTGCTGGTCTTGGTATTGCAGCAGCGGCTTATCTTGGTACGTAAAGTTACTAATAATCTCATTCTTTCAAAAGTAACATAACAAATACAGAAGTAATTATATAGAAATATTGTTTTTTAGGAGTGCACATGAAGTCAAAATTTCTTTTTTATGAAGAATCCTTTGTTTCATGCATAGTGCCTTACAGGTTAGAATTGTGGATAATATTATTTCTCCTCTCTTGTCTTTTTCCCCTATCTTACAGGAAGAGTGGCCCTACAAGCTGGTAGAATAGTTGAACAAAATGCTCACAAAATACCTAAACCAGTAGGTGTTTCTTCTTTTGTGATAAATTTGTGAGGAATTTATTTCTTATTTGTCAGTGACATTGTCGTGAATGATTTCTTCAAATGGAGAAACTCACTTTTTAATTGAAATCATATGTGTTATTCCCTGTTAGGCAAATAGCTGCATTCTAAAATGTGAAATTTGCAATGTTAGCTGTTAATTTATTTAATTGTTGATCCCAGTATTTCTATATGTTGCCCCTACAAACCAAAAGAATTGCAGCAAGTCTCTGGGTACTACACATTTCTTGCTGGGAGCTTTAAGGACATACTGCAAGACTCGAGTTACATTCGTCATGGTTAAGGATTTTGTAGGAATGAGGGAAATGTAGATGTAGCTCTGGTATATTTATGAGGGTGAAAGGCCTGGCCAGACAAGGTAAAAAAAGAGGCAAAATATTTCCCGGGGGGGGGGGGGGGTAAGACATACTTAAGTGCATTAAGGCAATGGTAATTTTGAATCCCCCTAGCCCCCCTTGGGTTTGATCATGGAGGGTTGTCATTAAAATATGTTTGAAGGACATGAAAGTTGGAATTTTCAATGTTATTCATTATTTCACAATTACTTTCAGTCATTTTCCAGTTACTACAAAGGTGGATTTGAGCCAAAGATGACTAAAAGGGAAGCAAGTTTAATTTTAGGTGTGAGGTGAGTTCTGGCTCTTTTCTTTCATCAACTGATTTCTCTTACCAAATAACTTAAAATACAGGAACAAAATATGCTTTAGACCAGCTAGAAAATTTTCTCATCAAATTTCACATTTGCTGTGGACTGCTTGTAGTTTATTCACCATTTAGCATGGCAAAAAATTTGAAAAGCAATGTTTTCATATTTCGTCACATAGGAAATTTGTTTTAATGTAGTAACACACTTCATCAGTGCTTGCACTGTGACTGTATAAAGAAAGTGATTTGAAATCAAAGGTACACCCTCTCCCATGATAATATCAAAAATATATCATTCCTTGATCCACTTCCAGAAAAGTCATAGAAAATAAAGCAGATAACAACACAAGCTTTAATTATTTAGTATTATGCAATTTGTAATGTAGTGAGAAAGTAAAAGTTCTTCTTTCAAATACTTCTGATTTTTTCTTCAATAAATCTAGTCCAGCTGCAAGTCGTTCCAAGGTCAGAGATGCTCATAGAAGAATAATGATTTTAAATCACCCAGATAAAGGTATGTTGAAACCAGGGTTCAAAATAAGCAGGCGCACAGGCCCAGTTAGCGCTCCTGAGTGATTTGAAAGCGCCTGGTGACACCTGATTTCAGTACGTCCAGGCGTTAGCTTTTGCTCTGAAGTAGTGCCTGCTACAACTGAATATTTCAGGAGATAACTGAAAAGGTGTATGACTTCACTTCAAAAAATATATTTTCACCATATGTGAAAAAAAAAATCCAATCAACATTCAACAGTTCAACGTGAAATATCATGCCAAGTCTCGCTTATCGACTTTTTGCAGACTGGCAGATATGAGTTCACTACGCCATGTCCGGCCCTGGAATGCAGACCCACATCGCACGCACGTAGACTGTGCTGTATTGCAACGATAAAATCGATATGAGCTTCCAACTCACGATTTAAATTCCACCTTGCATATCCTCTGCACTATCCTCTGCTGCACGTAGGGCGACCTTGTACTGTCATAATCAAAACTGTAACTGTCTGCCACTCAGTGTTATTTGAAACACAAGACTAGACTAGGCTATATAAAGGCTCCATATATAAACCTGTTAGGATAGCATAGCAGCCAAAGCAAGTAACTCTGAAGAAAAAGGTATCGTACAGGAAAATTATGCAAGAAAAGTTTTCAAAAATATTAAACAGGGCTTAGTTAAAATATTTTACACATGCCTTGATACTATTTTAAGAAATGAATGCCATCTAGATAAGTTTGGAAAGCATTCAGTTTTACGTTTGAGTTGAATACCCTGAGACTGAAACACCTACACACTATGTGTACTAGTATAGTATCATAAATTGAAATTTTAAAGGACTCGGAGTGATGGTAGGCCCAGATTTTAGACAACATTCTTACGGTTAATAAAGCTTAGAAATTTCTTATTAGTATCTCCTGGGTCACAAAAAGTAGCTCCTGGTCCAGCCTGAAAGCCCATGAACCAGAAGTTACTTTTGGCAGAAAGTAGCTCCTGGTATTTGACTGCTTATTTTGACCCCTGGTTGAAACCTTGTATCCCCTTAATATACAGTATGTATGACTTCTCAGTTGGTTTGCCAGCTGGGACATTAGTTGTTTTCACTTAGGCATTATCATTTCAAGCTACAGAGTGCAGATTTCTGTGTGTAGTGATTTGTTCCAACTATATATCAAATGGTTAAAAGCCAGTGCAGTAGTAATTTTCTGAGTGCTTATGTAATAGAATAATCACCTTAATATCTATTATTGAAGCTATGTTGGAAGGTGAAAGTGTCATGTCTTTAATGGCACCAGAATATATTTGAAGAAACATTTTTAGGACTCAATCATTGAAAACCTCTTGTTATTGCGGCATATTTTGTTACAAGCTTTCCAAGCTTTGTACAAGTCTCCAAGTCTGTATTTAACTTTATGTATGGATATGTCAGCACCTTGCATGGGCAAATGTATGTACATGTAAAGAGTATTTTCCTGCTATGTGTAACAGTAATATTTTAGCTTATGTAGTGTCATGATTTCGTTTTCGTTAATAATATACTTCATTTGTTCTCAGGTGGATCACCCTACATGGCTGCAAAGATAAATGAGGCAAAGGAATACCTTGAAGGAACAGCTAGGAAATGAGCGGGATGAACCTTTTAACATTTTGTCGCCCTCTACTTGTCTATTTGTACAGACTGAGAATGGTTGAAGAAGCAAATTGTATGAATAAAGTAAACAATTTCAGAGGACTTGGCATACTAGACTTCACTGTTAGATGTAAATGCAACTGGCTTACATCAAAATTGATTATCTTTCAAATAGTGACGAGTTTCTTAACTTCGGCAGACCAGATTTTTTAAATAAAAATCTGAGACAAATGGCGAGAGGTGGAGTGGAGGGACTGAGGAAGGTGTTCTTCTCCCCTTCGAGAAATTTTTGTGTTTTGTGAGGTTTCCAGGTGCAAAATAATTATATCTTTTGTCATTTTGAAGGTAAATATTATGTAACACAAATTATATTTTAAGGGTTATGAAGTAGATACCATTTAAACCATTGACTCCACTTTCAAATTGACAGTCATTCTTATTTTGATATATGTTATCTGTGAATGTCCTTGATTCGTCAGTGTGTAGGCTAAAGGCAACCGGCATAAGAGAGGCATAGTTTTTGCAATGACTCTTAATGTGTTGTGGAAAATATCATATTCAAAAATTTAATGGATTTCTTGTTAAATATGGATGTTTTCAGGGCCACATGTTAACTGGAGATATTTTTAAAAACACTTGTCAATCAGGGACAAAACATTGGAATCAGATCATGTCCATAAAAACTGGGGACATTTAATCAACCTGAATCTTTGATGTACTTTGTTAGTTACTGAACTTTCGCAGTTGACCACTTGATAACTCTCAAGATTATCTAGACTATTGTGTGATGTGAGTTGTTTAGAGCAGTCGAAAAGTCTTGGTAGATACCTGTTGGAAAGGGTGGGTGTTTAGAAAAAGGATCTTTGATATTTGAAGTAACTATGGAGCAACTGCTTAAGCCTTGTGTGTTGGGGCAAGAAAGGAAAGGAATTACATTGTTAAGTCACAGGCTACAAATAACCAGATCATGATCCAGAGTGTCTTGCTCCACTTGTGTCACTGTGAGTGACTGGAGCACCATCAAAACCTTGTTAACATGATATTTCAAGTAGGGGAACTTTGATGAATCTCATACTTGGCATGTGGATGGCCATATCGAATATTAATGATCCTCATTGCTTTTGGTGAAGTTCAAAGGTCATTTGGGGATCACCACAGGTCAAAAGGTTAAAACTTTTTAACATGATATATATCTCAAGCAAGGTAACTTTGATGAATCTCAAACTTGACATGTGAATGACCCATATTAAGTGAAGATCAAAAGTCATTTGAGGCATTGGAGGTCAAATATTACTAATATGGTATTAGCGTGTTTGATCTCCCACATTCCCACCTTCATCTTTTTATACACAAGAAGAAATTTGCTTTCCACAGGATGTTGGGAAGGCTCTTAGAAGTATTGACTGGAAAGTTCATAGCATTAAAGGGTGTGTGGCATCCCCTCCCCCTCCCTCCTAAAAAGTTCTAAATGCAAGAGGTGACTACATCTAATTGACATAAGTCCAAAAGATAGCATAGCTATGTTTGATCTGTCACTGATGACTTGTACAATACTCAGAAAGATCTTACACAGTCTGTGTGGCTATGATCTTGAGTAATTGAAACTCAGTACTGGCTGTGCCCCCTGTGAGCTTCACTCAACAGTTGTTCTCTTTGAAGGTGGAGGAGGGGCTAGAAGTACACTGGTTGAGATGATTTAATTGTTATCCTTTAAGGGATAGCAGGAATAAAGGAAAGGTTTGCCAAAGTGTAAAGTGACGGATGCAGTATTTATTACCAATGGAAAAGTAAAAATACAAACACTATTTTCTATTTAAATTTGTTTGGTTTGTCATTCTGTGTCTCACCACCTATTATGTCTAGTAGCTGTCATCATAGGATTCTGATGAAAACCTGTTGTGCTTAACCATTTTGTTAGTTCAAACAGCCCACTTGAAAATTCCAGTCTAAGGGTAATTGTTCTATCAGGTGTTGTTGGGTTTTAACTGTCAGGACCTGTTAAAAGCCGATACCAAATACCCGTTTCTTGACTGGAATTTTCAACTCGTTTTAACCGGTTTTCAGATACCTGTTAAGACCCGACACCAAGCACCTGTTTCTTGACTGGAATTTTCTCCTGGTTTTAACTGGTCTTGTCATGCACCTGTTAAAACCCCACACCAAATATCACTTCTTGACTGGAATTTTCTCCCCGGAGGAGCTTCCTAGATTGTGCTGTGATCAGTGGTATACGTAACCAGACTTTTTCATTGGGGGGGGGGGAGGGGAAGGGGTAGTTGAAGTGGGGAAAGGGGCAAGCACTAATGACACTATCAAAGCGGAGCGCCAACATCAGTTGGTGTGTAGCAAACAATATGTTTTGATAAAAAAGCCCCTCAGGCTGCAGGCCAGAAATGACACTTCCCAGCCTCTCTTGGCTCGCTTTTTCAGTGCAAATAAGGCCTTTTAAAAAGATGTACTTTCAAGGAGTGTTTGCGAAGTTTTTGTGCCATACAAATTTTGCCCAATATTTTTTTTTTTTACCTTCAACAAAGATTCCAACCGTCCCGTTCTGACCGGGGCTGTGGCCGGTTTGGAATATGCCGTCCCGGTGACCCGGTTTGTCTAGTAAATGTTCCGGTTTCAAAAATAAATTGTTGCCGTGCAGCTATAAGGGGGATATAGGCATAAACGGTTGGGGCAGAACTGATGCTCTCCCGTGCAGAAAGTTGCCTGCTGAAAAGGAGTGGATTTGATCCTGAATGCGAGCTTCAAGCTGATCTAAATGCTAACAACACGGGAAAACATCCAAAAATTGGTTTGATTATTCCAAATTGATCTATCATAGGGCCTACTTAGTAGCCTAGTCCAAGCAAGAGCCCCACACTGTCCCATATGGCTGTATGGAAGTGTAGTATATGGGTAAGTTGTAGTTAGATGAGTTTATTATCAGAGGCAGCGAGAGGTGGGGGCAGTGGGTCCTGTCGGGAAAATATTCCACTTTCGCCAGGGTGCATTAATGGCCACGATCAAGCATGTAATCCCCGAAGTCAACCAGCCTCCTTTCTTGAATTTGCTCTCAAGGAATTAGGCACATATCTTTCAATGAAAGTCCCAACTTCAGTGTTATGAAGCAAAACCCAATTTTCAAAATTTTGTCAAAACAACAACAAAATAACTACGGCATTTTCTCAGTGAAGTGACCCAAATCTTTCCACAACGAATCCGGACTTTTCATGTCATTGCTGCGCGGGTCGAAAATGTTGCTTTAGTTCGTCATCCAGCAACCCACACCTGCATTTGTTGGAGTTTCGGGTTGCTGGCCCCCTTCGGGGAGCTTAATCCACCGTCTGGCAGATTCTGGCGCCACCAATTTCAGTTTATGAAAAAGTGTAATTACTGCAAAGCCCATATCAATGCGTATTACGTATGCAATGCTTGTTTGTTTGTTGTTTGCGATGATATGTCCCGAGTGAAGAGTCCAAGTTTCCGGAACTGTCCCGGTTTGAAGAGTCCATGGGTTGGAATGTCTGCTTCATATTTTATTGGGGGAAAGGGGGCTAGCAAGAGGGCGAGACAGGGGGGATCCCCCGCTGGGTATACCACTGGCTGTGATACAGGTACAGATTAAGCTCCTACTCCCAGTGGGGAGTTAACCCTGCTGTACAACTCTAGTCTTGCTCAAGACCGTAGTATTGGTTGTACACACTACGCAACGTTAAATTGGAACTTCATTGGAGACGCCCTGTCTTCAAATTTCTGTTGCATGAAAACAATCGAGTACGTACATTATTGTTGACAAGCTCCCCTATTTCGACCAGTAGCTGGATGTTCTGTGGTTAGAATGGAAAATTTTACTAACGTCTCGACCAAGACTAAGTAGAAATCTAGAGGCAGTACTGATGGCATGACCCACACAAAATGCACAAATGAAAACTACAAAAAGGATTACCTAACCTTTTTATCCAAATTTAATGGAGACTTGGCCATGGGGTCCTTCAATAGATCTTATGCCAAATAAGAAGAGGGCTCTTCAAAATTGCATTCTGGGAAGGATTATTGTGTGAACAAGCGACTAAAGTAGTTAGTCACCATGGAGAAGTCTAATCGTCACACTGCTGGATCGGACTTTTCTATCCCGTGATACTTCACGATGTATTTGACATAAAGTCTATGAGGCTATTTTCCCAGTTCATCATTGAAACTGAAGTTGAGTGCTGTTCTTGCATCATGCAAGGTTTGGGAGCAATTAGTACGCACATGCCCCGTTCACCTCTTTGCACAATGATGTGCATGCTAACGCGCACAATTGCGTGTTAGCGCCGAGGGCGCTATAGATGCCTGACTTTGCCGGAAAACTTGAAGCCACACTGTATGAGCTGTAATACGGCAAACGCGTTCCTTTTCGTGACGTCACAATACAGTTTTCATTACGTGTGTTTGATATTGCTTTACCGTCTCTCCCGATGAGATAGCGAAATTTATATGAAAAGATCAGTTTACGCCGAAGAGATCGGAACAAAACCTTTTGAATGCGAAACATTGAACTTATATGCCGCATTTGCTCACATGGGAAGCTTATTGTAAACTCACAGTGTTTGCTAAACATACCCTTGATAGTTGTTTCGCAGAATTGCTTTGCCGTATTACAAGTGTCATGGCAGCCCCATGTAGGCTTCATCGAATGTCAAGAAGGCAATGGCTGTATAACGTTACAGAGTAAAAGTCAGGCATCTAGCGCCTTCGACGCTAACACGCACTTGTGCGCGTTAGCATGCACATCATTGGCCTCTACATAATAGCTCTGTCCAAAAATTGCAAACAGCGTCCGCTGAACTTATTAGGTTCGTTACAATCTTAGGCTTAAGCTGAAAACTCTCAACTTCTTGCACGGGTATCTCTCGGTAGAAAAATTCTGTGGTAAAGATTTATAGCTCGCAAAGATGATCAAGTCCGCCAAAAGATTTGCAGGTACAGACAGATTCACATTCTTTTTCTTTGTTTTGCAAAAAATGAAAAATTTCTTAGAGTGGCCTTGTTAGGTCGTGCCATCATACACTACGCTTCATTGGCACTTTGGTCCATGCATTTGGAGTGTACAGTATGTCCCGTAGTTTAATGGACCAGGGTGCATTCCATGTTATTCCAACGATGAAGTCATGCTGAGGTGTCAGTGTTCATATGCCAACAAAACTGGTGTGATATATGTGGCAGAATCTGATTGTGCTGGGCTTTGTTGGGTATATATTTGGTTTGGTTTAAGCTATGTTTTGGGTCTGAATTACATTACAGGGCATCAGATGCCCAGACATCTTATGGGGCTCTTGCCCTCCTTTGTCCTTTCAACATGTTATGTTATGTTATACCTCACAATAAAACATAAAATTGCCTGATATATGCTAATCATACATCATACTTGTGAATTATAAATACATGTAAAAATTATAACTAGGAAACAGCCCTCAACAGAAAATTTTATAGGCAGTTTTGACTTAAGAGCTAGTTTGCAGTACAAAATATATGGGGGCCTAATCAATGGGTAAATTGTACGCCAACTCGAGTGAATTCTCACACCACTATGCCAAGCGATTCCCGACGATGCTGAAGATCTCCACACTGAAGAGGTTTGGTGTATAGTGCATGAAATGCACACGGGCTAACAAGGGCATAGTTTATGATGGCGAAGCCTTATAAGATGACTCTAAGAATGTTTTCCTTTTTCTTAAACAAGAAAGAAGAATGTAATGTATTTGTAAGCTATAAATCTTCACCGCTGAATTTTCCTACAGATACACATACACTAGGCCTACAACAAGTTCGGAGACTGCAGCTTCAGCTAAAGATTTGAGCAAACATAATATTAATAATAAGGCCAGTGGTGCTTTTTGCAATTTCAGTACAGAATTGTACGTATATGGCTCTGTGTAGACTGTGTAGGCTTTGCATGCTACTTTTCTTGCGAGTGTTTGAAATGTACTGTACCAAGGGTTCAAGTGTATTTACCAGGGAGCTTGGGGTGAGCTTGCTGCTTCGAAATTGACGCGGTGATTCTGCCAGCAGTTATTGACACAAATTGTTGGTTGGATTGGTAGGGCCTAGGCTACATAAAATTGGAAGTGGCCTTAGTCTATTTGGTGTATTCACTGTACTAGGCACTAAATGAGGGCTTCTTAGCTAGCCTAGGCCAAGCCAAGGTGTGCAGGCCCTAGGTCTTTCCAGTTTGGACCTGAAGGCCGAAGCCGAGAACCTGAAATATGAAGGGTCACGTAGCCATGGCACATGATTACAAAGCCTAGGCCTAGCCTAACATCAATCAACATGGTGCGATAGTAACATTAGGCGCGGCCAACCTTATCACGTAGATTAGGGGTTGACATTTGAGGAGACGAGGGCGAGAAGGCCACATTTCTATAAACTTCGCTTACAACAGAAGTCGTGCTTTTTCAAACCTTACTGTTTATCTTATTCGCTTACTTCAAGAAGCCATCAACGAGAATATTTAACAGGACCATCACCCAAATCATGCATGCCGAACCTTTTGCAAGGGCACGGTGGTACGGTACTAAATCTTTTACTACTATTTGCGTACACAAGTAATATTTCCACAATCAGAAGTAAATTTCCTCAATAGTATAGTTTCGACAGTGCAAGTATACACTCCTAATGGGTATCACATAGAGCAAGCCTGGATATATATCCTGCTCTTTTTGAGGTATCAACCCTTTATGATCCCTGGTGTGGTCCTTGGTCGACCTCGATGAGGACCCAGGACAGCAAAGTTCACCTTAAATACATTTTAAGGTACCAGTACGATAGTTAAAATAACGACGGACATTTTAACTGACATAATTATTATCGGATGCGCGTTAAAAAAAGTAACACACTCGAAAAATTAACAATTTTTGAACATTAAAATTCTGGACTAACAAATAAGGGATGTGGGAATTGTCTTGAATTATGGAGTCTACTCGTGACCACTGTGGTCCCAAAGCCGGGTCTACAAAAACAGTTGGGTAGTTGAAACAATCGTGTCTGGAATACTACTACTTCACCGATCGGAAAACTGAGCAGCCGCCTTAATCGGCGCTTCACAAAGCTCACCGCAGGCGCATGGCCAAGTGGGGGGGGGGGACGAAGGGCCGGCAGCCGCCCCCCCCTTGAGCAAAATTTTGGTATCTTTTTTTTTTTACAATACTGCTAGTGTTTCACCTATATGCGGTAAATAGGCATGGGAAGTGCCATTTCCTGCGATCTGGGAGCCATTTTGGACATAATTTTCTCGCGCTCCGCGCCAACCCATGAGAGCAGTGACAGCATACTTGCCAAACTACGGCCGATACCGTAAGGGACAAGTTGTAGGCCTACGTATACCATTATCAAGCACCAGTAGAGTAACGTAAGGGGGGCAGGGGCGGTCGCCCCCCACTTGTCGTCCCAGTATACTCTGTCGGTACATTTGCTGATCTTGACGGTACGTACGTCCGCCGACGGTGGAACTTAATAGGCATATCGTATACTTAATATGCTCAGAAAGTATCCCACATAGCTCTTTATCAGGTCCGTAGACGGTAAGTTCTGTAACAATTCTTTCTATAACTTCAAAAAATTTTCGCGCGCTTTCATCTTCAGTTCTATCTAGCTGTAACGCCTGCCATTTCCAACATACTGGATTTATTCAACGTTAAAGGTTCCACAAATATTCTAGTCGTGATTCAATAGAAACACGAAAATGAAAAGTTGCGAAATTCTAACCTCTTTTTCCTATCTTTTGAAATATTCAACGTGACCATCGTGGCAAATATTTGCTGAAGGAAAAAGGTTTTTCAGTTTCGTCTGGGAGCCTAAATGGGTAAGATGAAAAATGTACTCCCTAAAGAAGACCATGCAGTCGCACCATCAAATTTCTTGGTTTGCTCTTAAGAAGGGCAGATTTTTTAATTAAAATCCAAACTTTTTCAACTTTTCTTAATGAAAACAAAAATTTGAAATCTTTTGCAGATATCCCCCGCTTTCAAAATCAAATCGACGCCCCTGGTTATTGGTATTTTGTTTTATGAAACACAAAGGTATGGGAAAATAATGCAAGATTTGGGGTGGATGGGGGCGGGGGTCACGAGTGCGTGGTGACTTGTTAAGTGATAATCCTTTGACAAAATTTCGGTACATTCACTATATGCTGTCGGTACATTTGCCTTATTTTATCCCTGCCCCCACTTCTGTCACCCCATCAAGCGCACATGGTATCTAGTGGTAGGCCTATGTACAAAACCAACACCTTGCACTTGTTTGAAGCTGTTATGTGATTCTGCATACTTGTAGTCTGATAAATTATTTGCCAGCAATATGTGCCTATTTCATTTCTGTATGGTTATTCCTACAAAATATTTCATAAAATACGTAATAATATGTTTCCTTATGTATACAAAATACCGTTTAAATTATGCACCAAATCACATATTTTCACATTAAAAAACCAAAAAGTTCCACACCGTGAGAGGGGACACCACCTCCCACACCCTACCCCATCACGCAAAAGCGCGCTCGGACTCAGTCGCTTCGCTCCCTCGTGAAAACTTCCACTTCGCCCTCCTTGACAAATTCCTGGCTACACGCCTGGCTCACCGTTGGCAAGTTGGCAAAAATATATTCGTACGAAGTATTCCGCAAAATGCGTTTCGAGAACATTGCGATTCAAGTTGAAGTGACAACAGTAGGTCCTCGTGTCCCCCGTGACCATGGCCCGTAGCCAAGGGGGCAGGTGAAAAAACCCCCTGAAATTTTTTCGCCCCCTAGAAAGTTCAAGTTGCCATTGACTTAATACATTTTTTCACATTGCCCCCCCCCCCGAAAATTTTTTCGCCCCTTCAGAACCTTGTCTTTCTAGGGGCGTGACTGTGACATTGATCTTTCAATGGTGTGCAGTGCATAATTATTTTATAACCCCAAATCTTATTTTGGGGAAACGACAAAAGTTGGGGGGAACGTTCCCCTTCCCCTGGCAACGCTCCTGCTAATTTGAATAAAACTTATTATTCCTTTCAGAGGCGGATACAGAGGGGGTCCAAGGGGTCCTTACCCCCCCCCCCTTTTCCCCGAAAAACGACGTGCAAAGGGGTCCGGACCCCCCCTCTTTTCAGGAGTAAAAATATTGTCCAGAGAGAAACTACGACAGTCGTAGTTGCTCTTCCGTATTCACCAGAAGTAGCCTGCTGAAATGG
>WURT03081165.1:2836-13061 GCA_009936505.3 Holothuria glaberrima | reverse complement strand
TGGTGTGAGAAAAATGGATTTTCCAAAGAAAAGATATCTAAAATTTAAACAGCTACCTTGACCTTCCTCATCTTGCCAGACTTATAGTGAGTATGTACTGATACTTACGGATTTGCACAATTATCTGTACTCACTCATGAGAATGAATATACATGTACTCAGACTTTGTAAGTTATTCTTTCAGACTAATGCCAAATTTTGTTCTCCTACTCATGAAATAGATGTGTACTCGTACTCACAACCAGAGACACCCCACTCGTACTCATGACATTGTACTCGCACTACAGATCTGCATCTTACAGTAATGCAGTGTGTTTTAGAATCTTATTGTCTCTTCTTTTCAGCTCTAGAAATTCCAGCCGATTTACCCTCTCCAGATGTTTTTGATAGATGGCTGGGTGAACCAGTTAAGTGTGCAATCCTTAATACCAATGTATTCCTCACAAATAAAAAGGGATTTCCTGTACTCTCCAAAGCCCACCAATCTCTTGTCATGAAATTGTTCAAGGTGAGAATAACATTCAAAACTTCATTTAACATTGATTGTGTTATGAGAAAGACCATGTGATCATATTTTGAAGATTTCTGTTGAACTTTGTTGTAGGGACTCAAGTCTTAGTACATGAAGTCCCAAATCAACTGTGTAAATATGAAGGTCCATTAGGAGATCCTCTTGTATTATACCTTGAAGAGTACCGTTGAACTTTGTTGTGAGGACTCAAGTCTTAGGAATATTGGAAGTTTCTTGGAATCCTGGTCAACCAGCATAAATCTAAGACTTGAGATTTGACAGGGATTAGGTATTAATTTCTCTCAGAAGAGTTCAAACTTGAAGAGGTATGTTTTATATTGAGAAATGGTACAAGATAGTAAAATAGTTTTAATACTGATTAGGAGAAGACCTCAATCTATAAGTTTTGCATAAAGCAACTCCTCGATTGGTTACATGCCCATGTACTTTCGTTAATGTTAAGTTCTAAAAACAGTAACCCATCCAAAGCCTTTCTCTCCTCTACTTATCGAGTAGAATAAAAGATGAATGGAGTAATATGAGCTGGAATTCAAGAAAGAAAACCCATTTTCCCATCTGATTCTTTGGCTTTAAAATAGCAGATTTAATTTATGATTCTAAAACTTTCTGTCCATTGTCTTTGATGTATGATACTTTTTTTCTGTCATAGCTTGATGTACAGATGATGATTGCTGGAACCAATCATCATCCTGATAAAGGTATTAAAGCATACCAACAATACTTGGACCATCTTTACCAATCTCAACCCCCTCTGAGTGGTGTAGATGCCTTTGCAAAAGGTTATGAAGATTATCTTCAGTGTCCATTACAGGTATGTTGCGTCCAGTCCAGAGAAAACATTAGAACTGAGTACAATTTGATTAGCAATTGGTAAAACTGCCTAGTTATGTGAGTGCTTCATATATTTTCATCACATTTGCACAATAAAACTGATGCATGGCTGTATCAAGTTGATTTGCAAGCTGCAGTGAGATGCTGCTCCATGTGTCCCTGCCTTCAGTTAATGTTTTTTCTCCAGTGTCTCCGTTGCCTCTTAGAAGTTTTATAGGTGATGAATTGCACAAATTTCAGACAGTGGTATTGTTTTTGTGATATTATGCAGAGCCTAATGCTGAGATTTTTGGATTTAATTTCAAGAATTATTTCTTTAACAGAAAATTCAGGCATAAAGTTGAAGTAATCTCATATTTTATTTTGCCAGAAGCTTAGTCATATGGGAAAAAAGCAATCACGTAATGTAACCACAGAACCAATCGTTTGAATCAGTAAGAGTACTCTTCATGTATATTTTCAATGGTGATGGGAAATTTCTTGTTAGGATTCTAATTCTGGAACATTTTCACGTGCAGTGTTCTTCTTCACAACTCCTTTGTCAATAGTTGAGAACAACAGCAGTACATTGCTCGTGAACCCACGTTTCTATGGTCCACTATTTACTACATATCTCTAGTAGTGTAGTGAATTGTTTAAAATATTCTTGGAGTTTGGAGCAATAGCCTGACACCATCCTGCATAATTACGCATCCCCTCAGTAAGGTATCTCTCTATATACTGGTTGTGGGTGGGTTACTTGACTCTACTTCAGAGTCACAACTTCTGGCCAATAGTTGAGAAGCAATGCTACTTTCCTTTGAGACAGGACTCCTAAAGAGTTGTTTTATCACAAACATGCACAAAAGTTCATGTTTTTGCATAAGATTGACATACTCATTTTTCAGGTTTTAATGAAATATTGTAACAAATATGGATCTTAATATTTTAAGTCTTTCTCCAGTTACCATGTCTGCCTTCAGTATACTGATACAATTCTCTGAAATGGTAATATGACATCTCTGCCATTCAGTAGCCTATTAGTGTAGCCAGACATTTGAGAGTATATAGCTGATGTTTAGTGCATGCCTGTGGCAGCTATGATGTCACTGTATGAGTTGAGACTACATTCTGAATATCAGATTCTCAACTACTAAGGCCCCTCACACCAGACTCAGAAATGATTGAAGTGGCCCAAGTCTTCTGTATATGTTCATCGTAGAGACATTGTGACAATGAACGCAGTGCTACTGCTACATGGGCAAACAGGCTTGGTAATGTTTTTTCAGTATTAAGTTGTGGCAGGCACTCATAGATGAAGTTTGTTGGAAGTTATGCTTGGTTATACTTGAAAACTTGACACCTTGGTAAATTTGAAAAAATAAACTGCAATAAATATCAAAAACAGAAATTGTGACACAATAAACAGTCTCATATTTGTTCAATTCCTACAATAATCATGTCATATAAAAGTCCTTGGTCAGCTGTGACCAAAACCTCTTATTTGGTCCCTGTAGGCCCCACTGATTTCTCTTCCTCTCTTGCTTTTTACAGCCTCTGTCAGATAATTTGGAGTCCCAAACCTATGAGATATTTGAGAAAGATCCTGTGAAGTACACACGTTACCAGGAAGCAGTATACAAAGCATTGTTGGATAGGGTGTCAGATTCAGAGAAGGAAACTAGGGTGACGTAAGTAGTTGATCAGAAAGTTGCTTCCGGGTCATTGATTAAATATATATTTATTTAGGTTATAATTGCAAAAAGGCAAAGTGTTTCTGTGATTAATATAAGTCAATTCTATGTCATTTTTTAAAAGTAGTAAGAAAAAAAGCTTTGTTTCTCAGTCATTTCAAATTTATATGTAATTTTGTTATAGCTTTGATCTTTACGGGGCTCATTTACAATAGGTACCTGGAAGATTTCCCTAGTTATTCTTGTGTTTGCTTGTATTGTTTACCCTTCATCAATTGTTCTGCAAGCTCGCTTTCCTGTTCTCAAGTTCAGTGTACAGGATGGGCGTATGTTGTGTGATGGGCAAAGGCAGTTGTCCCAACTGTATTTTTTGAAACATTAGTTAAATCAGGGATCCATTTCAAGGGATACACAGACATTTCAGGGATACCAAATATACATCAGTTTGTGGATAATGATTGAACTTTACTTGATCAAGAAAATTAGTTGGTGGCATTTGTTCGCCTGCAATGTTATGTACCATATCCACCATTTATAGTTTATATCTCAAATGGTGGAACAATGTAATTCTTACCTTACAAAGTTGTATACACAGTTGCAATAAAATTGAGGCAATGGTGTTACACATTTGCAAAATGAACATTTTTTCTGATGGGGGTACACATGGATTATGTCTACAACAAGATACACTAATGAAGAAATCCCTGAGCCAAGGCATTAGCTAGTGATGGGTTCCACCATCTTTGACATAGCCAAATCATAATGGAGACAGCTAAATTGACACAGGATGCCTTCTGAGATGGCCAAAAAATTCCTAAGCCAAATTAAGTATAAATTAGAGGTTTTCCAGCTTAGAAAAATAAAAGTAACATAATATTTTGCATTGGAAGAACCATGCTGACAAGTCTTTTTCAAACATCTGGACCCCATCTGTGGTACCAGTGACAGTGAGGGAGGTATTTCATGCAAAAAAATTGAGACTCCCCATCTCTGAATGCTGGCTTAGGCTCTGCTGTTAGCTAAATGCTTAAACCAGTGCTCAATTTGTTTACCTTTCAAGTATCTTTTGTGAGGTGTATATAACACAAATATTGCATATTAAAGGTAAACAGAAGAGTAAAATTACATGGATTTAAAAATTTCGTTCCAGATACGTCAAATGAGTGAAAAGAATCATACATGAATATTCATGGTGTCCAATTTCAAATTGCAGTTACTGTAGTGCCCTTGTAAGTTGCCAGGAATTAAGTAATCTTTATTTGTTTATATACTGCTAAAATATTGAAAAAATAACAATTACCCTGAGTCATGTGGCTATACCACTTGCAAACTATTTGAACTCTGTCTTCTTTGCTTTCAATTTTCTTCCCATCAGTGTTATTATGGTTCTAGGAGCAGGGAGAGGACCGTTAGTCACTGCATCACTGAAGGCTGCTGAACAGGCTGAGCGAGATGTAAAAATATATGCAGTTGAAAAGAATCCCAATGCTGTTGTCACGTGAGTTTTTTTTATATGACTTAACCTGTCTAAGGTACAACAGTGTGTCATTTGGAAGGATATAGGAAACACTGCATTGTTTTATTGAGAATGATGTAGTACTATTAAGCTAGCCGCACACAGCACACTTTCGGGTGACCCAACTTAACTCGCATGTCATGACCTAGTTACCTATAGCTTACAAACTTTTATCAGCATGATTGGCAATGCACACTACACAACTGACTAGCCTGTTTTGATGAGGTTGTGCTATGGTATTTGAAACCCTCCTTCATCTTTGTGAGCATTTACTGGTACCTGATTGGTCAAATTGCTCCAACCTTAAGACTGTTGAAGACTCCAGTCGGGAAAAACAAACATGTTCATTTTGCCCGATTGCAGGCAACCCGACTTAAAAATGGGTCTTAAAATTTTGAGTCAATAGTCATTGCTCATGCACATTACAGGACTATTGGTAATGCGACAGTCGAGTTGGGTTGTGTCACGCAAAGTCTTTGTTTCATGTGGTTAGCTTTATTTAGAGGTAAGTATTTGTGTTTTACTCAGAGGAAATGAACATTTTTTTGAGCTTGGCAAGTGATTGAGAAAGAGTTTTGTTAGAAGAAATGTCACATAAAGTCACATAATAATGCAAATTGTGGATAACACAACCTATGGATTACATGTCATGGCATATCAGGGTTGCATTAGAAGAGTATTTATATAGACCAGTCCATGTGTCTTCATAAATTATCAAAGACTTGGCTGGATTATTTGTAGAATGCAACTGTAGCAAATTGTCCTTCACTGATGCAGAAAATGGGATAGGATGTCAGAGGTACTTTGTTGTATTGTAGCAGTTTACATACGACTCCTGCTATGGAAGAGGAACTTCATGCAGGCATTCTAGTGAAATTTGCTTTCAACTTAACTGTGTAGCTGTCAGATATTAGCAGTTGAAGTTGCAACATCTTTAGTCAATGTGACCTTGAAAGAAGCAGGGGTATTGTCATCTCTTACCAATGAACAGTGTTTTGCCTTCTCCAGGGATGTTACTGTACCAACACAGGGCAAGTGCAGTTTGCAACATTTTAATACTTCTCATTGATTTCCATTATGTGATAAGATTAGATAACCAAGGATAAAATTAATCAAAAATTCCAAAAGAAAACATGACAGTTTATCGGAATGAGGAGATGACATCACTGTTGCTTACTTCGAGTTTACTTTCAGTATCAAACGTGGCAACTGCAGTTGCTTTTATCTTAGGAACCACACACAGCATTTGTGTTGAGATTTTCACAAGAGCTGTTGCATTCACGTGTTTACATGTACTCACTGTTTTAAATGTTGGACATATATTTTATGGTATGCCCTTCCTTTAGGGTGATATTTTTCAAAAGTTCTATGGATAATTGCAAAAGAAGGTGGGATTTATAGCAGTGACCCTGAACTGTAATCTCTCGGCAGGTCAGGACTTAAAGAATTGGGTGGTTCATATTTTAACCCTCAGAACATTCTGCAGATTATCTTTGAAATGGAAAAGATTCCAAAGTTGATCTCAATTTTGAAGTTGAGGCCATTTAACGTTACGTTGAAATCCTTAAGTCCATGCCACTTTCCGCCACATATATGGTTGCTAAGCTTGGTAAAAGATTACCTCCTATGCTTGAATTAGGAGAAAGAATAATGGAATGATGAACTGCATAAATACTCTCTCTCTTCCAGTGTCAAAATGTCATGCTCTGTTGTGTTATTGCCATGTTTTTGTTTTGCAGCAAAAACAAGCTAAGTCAGATGCTAGGATATTTCATTGATACTCTGTACAATGGAGAATGAGATTGTCAGAAAGAGAAAAAAAGTGAGTGGAAGATGTTAAAAATGTCTGCGGTTTTTCTGTTTTAGATTATATTCTCTAAAGGAAGAAAAGTGGGGTGACAGAGTGACTGTCGTGAAGACAGACATGCGTGAATGGGCTGCTCCACAGAAAGCAGATATTATCGTCAGTGAACTTCTTGGATCATTTGGGGATAATGAGCTCTCTCCAGAATGTCTAGATGGAGCCCAAAAATTTCTAAAAGGTTTGCATATTCTCAACTTTAGCTTGCACACATAACTGTTCGTGTAGACGTAGAACTTTGTATTGGTAGAAAACTTTTGAAAAACTTTCCATGTCTTCTTTTGTTCTATTTTGTAACTTGACATTTTTTGAGCATGCTTGTAAGGATTGAATGGTTCTTCTATTCCTCTGTGCTCAGATTATAAAATGATAGAAAGTTTTTTTTAGCTACAAGCCTGGACAAAATTGTCTGGGACAAACCCCTGCTCCCCACCTCAGTGTTGGTTTGAAGGTGAATGAAAGTTGAGCACTGAAGAACAAAGCACGCCCATGGTTTTATCAACATTGAACTACTGAAAACAAAGGGTGGAGTGGAAGACATGCTGAAAATATGTGACAGGTCTGGAAGTGTCCCAGTAATTTTGTCCAGAATTGTAGAAGTAAAGAAATCTGGTATTCTAGTTGCCTATGTCACTGTTCATAGAGTAATTTATGTAAAGAAAAACTCCAAATGTTAAAACACAACACAGAAACACTGATTTCACAGATTCAAACTACCATCTGACAGTTACCAGTTTTAAATGATCTCAGTAACTTATCATCACCGGTTTCTCACACTTTATAGCGTTAAGTTTGTAGGATTTGTGCGTGCTACAATCCAGGACAAATTTATCTCGGTCAAATCCTTGCTCCCCACCTCAGTGTTGGTTTTGAAGGTGAATGAAAGTTGCCGGCTGAAGAAAAAGCACAGCATTCATTTCCTGTTAAATGTCTGCTTTACTGTAAATGCAGACTTAAATGTCCCAATGCAACAATCATTTGCAGCAATCATTTATGGCGCTAGGAGCAGAATTGCTTCTATTTGAGGACAGGGGAGAGAGGGGATTGGGGTTGCTATTATCCTGAGAGGCAATATATAATTCCTTATACAACGTATGTGCAACCCTGAAAAATGCACCAATAATGACCAGCTGGGAAAGAAACTGAGTAGACAAACAGTTCTGAAAATTGGAAATTCCCCTTCTGGCCCTGCTGGTTATTAGTGCTGGACCACCCTCCACAACAGGCACATACTCTTGTCCAATATCTTCTCACTGCATCGAGATGTAAACTTCTCAAATGATTCTGCTTATCAATTTATTGATATGCCTGTCCTTCCAGATGACTGCATCAGCATTCCCTGCAAGTATACCTCTCATCTCAGCCCACTAATGTCACACAAGCTTTATAATGAAGTTAGACTTTGCAAGGAGAGGGACAAAAACCCAGAGGTGAGTCAGGCTTCTTGGAAACACAAGGTCAGGATATTTAGGTGTAGTAGCTTAGGGTACCTCGATATTCAAGGTCATGGTGTACCTGGACATGCAAGGTTAGGGTGCCTGGATGTACTAGCTTAAAGTACCTGGACCTTCTAGGGTAGACTGAACATACTACCTTAGATACCTGGAACCTGTCATGTTCAGGTACCTGGATAATCTTGAAAGTTGTGGAGGTATAAATGAAACAATATTACATTTTTCCTTCTCTGAGTTGTATGCTTGCAGTGGAATTTTTTTTGTAGTTTTTGGATTGGTGAATTACAAGAACAGTCATTACTTACTATAAAAAGCTGACCAAATGTTACAGTATTTCATTACATTCAGATTGGAAGTGAGACCATAAGCCAATAAAAATGTAGTATGTTAGATTTACCTGGTTGATCCCATATCATAGGCAGCAATGCAATGGTGATGTTGTGTGTCTGACTGTGTTTATGTATGTATTCATGGGTGTATGTGTGTGACACTTTCTGCTCCAAAATCCAGTTTGTCAAGAAGGGAGGAGAAGGTTGGAGGTGGAGGTTAAAGTTTATTTGATGTCTTCACATGTCAAATAGTGAAAAGCTGATAAACATGACATCTCAAAAAGGTAAACATATAAATGTCGTACTTCGCATGTGGGGTACCTAAGATTAAGTACTTGATCTCCAAATACTGATAGAGGTCAGATATAATTTGAAGTCATTAGAGGTCAAACTGAAAAGGTTTTAACATAATCTGTCAAGAAGGAGAGCCTGTCTGAATCTCGCACTTGGCATGTCTGCACCCAGTGTAAAGTATATGATATCTATAATGCTAGGTGGAGGTCAGAGGTCATCTGATTTCACCAGAGGTCACACTGTGGAAACCTTACATACATGGTATCTCAAAAAGACAACCTGTATGTAGCTCATACTTGTCAATTTGCATGTCAATGTGCTGTATTGAATTTGATTGCATCATGTGTAATTTTTGATGGAGGTCAAAGGTCATTTGATGTCACTAGTGATTGTGAAAACCTTGTAAACTATATGATTTAACAAGAATGACCCATTTTGATCTTCTATCTGACCAGCATAGTCTTGCCCAGAATTAAAAGCAAAAAGAAGAATTTTTACCTTGTCATTATTAACATGATATCAATCTTTCTGATGTACACTTATGGATCTGTCAATTAGCTCAATTTGAAACCACAGAACTAAACTTACTTTTCAGTGCCAAAGAATCAGTAAGCCTTGTGAGTTTCAGGTTGATGGAAAGAGTTTGTCTAGTACAGATTAGGACATTACAAAAGCTTCCTTAGATTAACACATGACAAAAGGCAGGATGTGAAAAAATGCCCTGTAAATAAGCGAATGGGTAATTCAGTACTTGTGGTGTGGTCACAAGGTCAGATATCCTGTAACCAACTTTTTTGCTTGTGTTTGCTTGGGTGTGATATACTGGCCCACCCGGCGGATGTGTATTAAGCCTGCACTACTTTATCTGTGCTTAAGTTGAAATACCAGTGACAAGTACATGTGTACAACTACAATTGACAACTGCCTTGAAGGAACATGGTTCACTTCACCTTTACCCATCTCAAGAGAGGATGTGTGAAAACATTTCCCAACTCGTCTATTTAAAGATAAATGTTGTGTTTTAATTACGTGGACATGGAATAGTTAGAAAATAGCTTTTATGATTACAAAACCATGGAATTTCATCAGTTAACTTTGACAAGAGCTATCCTCCTCGGAGATGTTATGGATGATGCATCATTTGAAAATCCTCAGAGTTTGGAGGAACAAATTGTTAGTGAGCTACAAAACAGTGAATTTCTGTAAGAAGCATATTTCTTGAAAATTTAAATTACTCAGCTACCTAATTTTGAATTGCTTATCATTCTACTTGTGAAGATAATGGTATGAAAGGTATTGTAATGCTCTGTATCAAAAATAGAATAGCTCCCTTTAGGAAATGTACCTATTGATATTGAGAAAAAAGTTATCTACAGATATTCATTCTTTTTCTTTTTTCGTCACATCTCATGTTTGATTTTCCTCTTTCAGGCCCATTTTGAGACTCCATATGTGGTTAGGCTTCATAATGTCACAATTCTCGCTGAATCTCAACCAGTTTTCACTTTTACACACCCGAACCCACCTCCTACGGACAACTCCCGTTACAAGAGCCTTGCATTCAACGTCGATATTGAATCAGAGCTGCATGGATTTGCTGGATATTTTGATACAGTACTTTATGGAGACATAATGCTAAGTATGTCATGAAACAAGTTAATTACAGATAAGTGTTTTGAAGATGTACTTAATGTGCTAGGTTGTGGGGTTGTCAAAGAGAACTCTGAGACAAACT
>WURT03081142.1:0-31563 GCA_009936505.3 Holothuria glaberrima | reverse complement strand
TATATATATATATATTAAAGGCAAAAATGTAGCTACTTTATTCAACGGAAAATTAAGTTAATTGACACACAAACAAATTTTACTTCCCAAAATCTGAATATTTCCTGTCTGTTCTGTTTACTTATTCCCGGTGGCGGCACAAGGGTCCCACACGTGTTTGTGCTCGTTTGTGGGGTGGGACCGGCTCGGAAATTGTTGAAGGTCACTGGCGTGTCAGCTGCATAGTTTGGCTTCGGGGGTAAGGGAAAGATCGGGTTACCCCGTCATTTCCCATATAGCGCCACCATTCGTTGTAGATTATGTGTTCAGGGGCTTGTTGAGTTGGTTCACAAAGTTCATGATTTTTTCACATCTGTTGAGATTTACTCAAATCTTGATGCTAAATGGACAAACTAAGAGATTCTCCACATTTAAAAGCAACTGAAATGGCAAATGATAGGGTAATTAATGACTGGAAGCATTCATTTCAAATTTGTGACCAGATTACCATTAGGTATAAATCATATGCAGCTCCTGTCTACAAAAACTACAATTTCTGACATTTTCAGTAACTTCAGGAAGTGATACATGGGTAATGAGGCTAATTAGGAGCATTGTCATGCAATTTTTTCCTTCAAACTCGTCACAAAAATAGTGGATATCAACTCAATGAGCCCCTTTAAAGCAGTAACTGCAGTGATATGAGAAACCGTGACCAGACAATTCTCGCCCTGAAAATTCCCAACCCGGACAACTTTACCCGGAAGATTCCATCCATGCCAATTGCACCCCTCAGACAACTTCCCCACCAAAAAATGGAATTGTCCTGGTCGGGAATTGACCGGGTGGAATCTTTCAGATCAAGTTGTCCTGGGGCTGTGGCCCATGCAATGGGGGGGGGGTTGTGTGGGTGGGAATTGTCCAGAAACCATTACAAACAACTGTATATACCACATGAAAACTACATCTTACCGTAGTAAACAACGTCAAACAAAGGGATAAAACTACACGTGGAAATATGTAGTTGTGAAAAGCATCCTCATAGAAGAGAAGTAGTGCTTTATTTTCCAGCTGGTAGTGCTTTCTTCTTAAAGTTTTTTTTCTTTAAATTGAGGATATAAACACGGTGATACAAGCACCCCAAACTTCCTTCTCAAACCGCGGTGAGCCTACAATAACAACCAACCCGTAAACGCAGCGCGATTTCTTTCTAACATGGCGCTCTTTTAATGACTACTCGTCTCGACTGTTTGGCTGACGGTTCATAAAACCGGCGCTAGTTAAGAAAGGAATCGTGCTTCAAATAAATAATAAAAAAAAAAAACTGGATAGACTTGAACAAGTCTAAAACTGCAAATGGACATTTTTGATTCTATGGAAGCAATCGAGTATATAACGTGTCAGATAAATCAATATGTGCTTACTTCTAACTTCTTTTGTGAAAACTGAATCACAACAATAGAATCATTTCGTGTTAAAAAACGACTGTTTATTTAAATATAATTTAAGTCAATCTAGTCCTATGACGTCATCGTTGTCTTGTCAGCGCTTTGGATAATTCTTCGTTTGTGTAACTCACGCATCAGCAAGTTTGGACAAAAGACGGCAGCGTTTTGAAAACACCACTAAATCTTTATCAAAGTCAAAATCAATATCTTCTCCTTTTCTTCTAGCTAATTTTATTTAAAGTGATAGAAACATGTCATTTTCAGTGCAAGATTCTTAATCGAGACAAAATTTATGTCGATAGTCAAATCCAGTAGGTAAGTTAATACGCAAAGGGCCGTACCCCGAAGGAAAAGACATGGCCACATGTTGGAGATTCTTTGATAGGGCTCATCCCTTTGTTCATCACATTCACAAGGGTTAAAAACGTACGCTGAGGGGGGGGGGGAGGGATCATGGACCCATGTATCATAAATGACAAAGCTTCTGCACCGAAAATCATCATTTTTCACATTTTATAATGATACGTCTGGGAGGAAAAGGGGGTATGAGGAAAAAGTGCAGAAACATACTCTTCCACAAATGATAAAAACTGGGTGACCACTTAAGGGGTTGAGTTTTGTAGACAACAAGTTTAGACACTTGCACGGACAACGCAATAACTCAGTGTAATTGGGTGTGTATTATGGTACTGATATTGGCCACTCCCAAAGAATATGTTACATTTAAATGCTATACCAAACTATACTTGAAAAACATTGTCACTCTGTTTTTCAAGTGGCTACCTAGAACTGTTGTTTAGATACCAATACTTGAAATTAACTCCCAAATTAGACTTGTTAAAGTGTACCTAAAGTTCAAATTTTCAAAAAATATGTTGCAAAGCTTGAAAAATGCTTACGAATGGTCCAACTCCCGTCTTCACGGGATATTTCTGAGCTGAGATATAAAATGTTGAAGCTGATTCACTCAATTTAAAATGATAAATTGCACAATAATTTGTGGCATCATTCTTGTACTACTCAATTTACTTGTTTCTCTTTGTTTTTTTTTTTTTTTTTCGAAAGCCCTTGTACCTTGTCCCGAAATGTGATCAATGTCTTACTGTTATGGGGTGACTTGACTATACAAGCCCTCTACATACAACATGCTATGCAAGAAAACAGTAAACTTTTCAAGGTTATATAAACATTTTAATTTTAAAAGGAAACAAAAGCAGGTAATGTGAGCTGTACAAGAAGGACATCACAGATTATTGCGCAATTGACTATTTCAAATTAAGTGAATATCTTTCAACATTTTACATCTCAGCAATGGAATAAGCTATGAAGATGAGAGTTGAATGAATAGGATTTATTTTCCAACCTCTGAAATACGTATTCTTGTAATTTTTGACTTTAGGTACATTTTAACGCCAAATTAAGGAAAGCCAAGAGATCTTGGCGTGTAATCAGAACGCTGCGGAACAATAAAGGTGGCTATGAGAGACAGGTGAGGTTTACCGCCAGACAAGATTTCAATGTTAGATGCACCCTTAGGCGTAGGTGCACTGGGCGACGGGCTGTGTAGGGTGGGCGGTCCCTTTAATTTTGTGTTTATAATCTCTCGCAAAAGTGGTCATCCCGCCATTTGTTAGTCTCGTACGCTTATGAATTCATCCAAATGGACCGTTATGTACCAAAGCAGCCGAAATTGGGAGGGGAGATGAGAAGCGTAGCCGCTTATGATTAACAGTTTGTTTTCTTTGGTTTTATTTATACGATTCATACCTTAACAAAATCACAGATTGTAATAAATAATAAAATAATTCTGCAAACAATATATTTACAAAAACTTCCGTTGCAAAAGTGATAAAGTCATAATTACGAATTAATGATATGCATCAAATCCCAGGAAAAGCATCTAACTCCGGTCTTTCTTAACTAGTATACATAGGTATTTGCCGTGTTGGCTACGTCAGTCTACACGGATGTACTTGCTATTTGTGCTTTAAAGGGGAAATCTCTTCATCCCAGACAGTTTCAATTCTCCCAAGTAGTTTACTTCTAGCCCCTCCCATTATTGTCTTTAGCGTCTCGTTGTGCGGATACAAAACAAGTTCTTGTGCAGACACAAGCCTATTTAATTGCTTAAGACGATTTCCGATGGAGCAAACTAATGCAATAATGTATTTATTGACAGTGATGGAAATCATAGATTGAAATGGTAAAAAAGTCCTTCGTCATCTACAACATTACTTTCTATCAAGATGGCTACATCTTAACGTCTATAAAAGAACAGAGATTTGTCCATCTAGTCATTTAGCCAAAGGGACCGTTACCAGAGTACACTCAACATGTATTATAAAACATTAAAACCTGAATTAGTGATGCATGTTTTTTGTCAACCGCAAGTAAACCTACTACCTTACAGTTTCCGAATCTTGTATTTTGTTACTTCCATTTATGTCTTGCATACCTTGATCATCGACTTAATATTCTCACACAATTGTAGAAAGGGCGCCTTTAACCTCGCTGGTGCATAATATTTTTTTGGCCAAAATCGTTATTTATTGCTTATCACTTGTTGCACATGTCTCCAACAATAGAAAAAAAGAATGTTACACTTAAAGAAATTAAGGTTTGGAAAGACAACATAAGAAATAACCAAACAGTTGTATTACCTAAGTAGGTGCCAGTTCTTTTTTGCCGTCTAAAATGACCGACAAAGTAGCGTGATGTGACGTCAATGCACGACTTCTATAGTCATGCTTTCATAAAATTTCTCTCTAACTGTATTTTCCTTTTTTACTTGTTACTTTGTATTTGCTTAATTTACTAGTATTATGATGTGGAGTACAAAGGGGTTCTGAGCCTCTGACAACCCTTCACAATTTCACTGGTTTCGGATAGGTAAATTCATCCATTATCCCAGTTGCCCTCTCAAAAGGAGCACGGGGCATTTTCCCCCATTCGTGGCGTTCCCCACATTCCCTCAGTCCTCTCCTGTTCAAAGAATACCGTAGTTTACATAAGTAATGCACGTGTGCAACATTTTCCTCCCAAGTTTTGCTTGCCGCCACTTCCCCCTTCCCGATCAGTTTGAAATCCTGGAAATCCCACGGCATTGTTCTAGCCACCCAGCGTACCATAATAAAAATGGGTCATAGGCCTAATCCTAGGATAAAAGTTCTAACTATGCTAGAAACGTTTCATACAACAATCAGTCGTAGCTAATGAAACAATCTGAATATATGGTAAACCGTCTAATTCAACATTGGGTTGAACTTGATTTACATGTCAAGAAGGGAATTCATTCATGGCTCTCTTTACCAGTTTACTCAAGATCCATCTTTTAATGAGCTTAACAACTGTTTATAAAAAGGAAAATTGGGGATAGGGGAGAGGTAAACGTCACTTCAATCCTTGCCCCCAGTCGACCCTGTTACCAATTACCGCAGTCGAACTACATGATCTTTACGTGTATGAAATTCTATAATACATAAATCCTGATTTAATGCTTAAATGACTCTCCGGGTACATTCGAGAAAACAGTTCGCATTCCCGCCATATTCCAACTCCTGTAACTTCATAGTTGAACGACAAGCATGCCTCATCTTCAAGACATCTTGTCGAGCAATCAGATGTTGTTTGAACCTGGAGGGTGGCTATTCGATCAGTGTCACTCCAAGGGGACACCAGGGCGAGGTCTTCAGACGGAGACGAAAAGAGAGCGCTTCGAAAATTTCGGTCTTTAAAACAATCTGAGATTAAAAGCAATGCAGGGAATATGAAGGTTATAAAATATGTCCACTTCTCACACAGAAATTACGCAGTGGATGTCCTTTATTCGATACTGAAAAAGTGTGTCTCACTTACCTTCAGGCTAGTGTTGGAGAGGTGGGGCCACAGAATCTCAAACAAGTGGGTGAGACAGGGGGAGGGGTAACGGAAATGTCACGAGGGGAAGTTGTGAGTGCGCATTGCTTCTCTATACCTTTGTACAGGAACGAATTTGGGAGTTACCTTCATCTGTTCATAGCAGGTGTCGAATATGTACTCCTCTTTTGACGTACATACTCAGGTATTTGGTATTACGAGTGCAGCATATATAGGTGCATGAGTAATACAGGTCCGCCAAACGGGCAAACTGAGGAGAGGCAAATGGGGCACAGGCATTGCCCAGGTGTCTCCTTGACTTTGCCAACTGAGGCATCTAGGCATCTTCTGTTGGACCAGTTAACTATTTAAATTAAAGCGTGCAAAGTATATGCTAAATAGGTCACAGATACCATACATCCTAAGACGTCATAGGAGCATTTAAAATATCCCTTAGGGGGCTTACATTATAACAATCGTTTGAAATTTCTGAAAACAGATCACACGTATCATGAAATTGTTCTTTATACCAACAAAAATATTCAAATGACAATTCTCTGCCAAAGACGATAGACAAATAGGACAGAAGACAGAAAAAGAGAAAGGCTGAAGAAAACCTACAAAAAAATCCCTCGGTGCAGGGTTCATTTCTACTTACGTAACTTCCGGATGCTTGTTGATAAAAACAGAAATCTGGAAATGACATTTAAATAAAATATGCTTCGACTTTGCAGAATTGTGGAATGTTAGGAGAATATTAACAGATTGTAATAAAGTGTAAAAGAATAGAGCAAAACTTTCTTGCTTAGATTATAGTCTACAGGTCTATGAAAGAATCAAATAAATGCTTGTATGCCATGTTTGCTAAATGCAAGGTAATAGACATGTGCATACGCAGGGCAGGATGCGCCAGAGTGCCCAGAGTCCCCCACAAAAAGGAAGCCCCACAAAATAACTTTATTGTATTTTTGGGGTAAAGTATTCCAGACTGAGTCTCTTTCGTGACCTGCGCCACTGTAATCTTGTGGAGAATTATAGTCATTTCCCAAAACTGTGGAAGGGCAACAAACAAACATGATTGCTGTGATCTATCAAATGTTGCTGCATCACTTTCGTTCTGATGTTGTCACCTACAGTGGATGTACATTTTACGAATAACAATAGTAAATTCAAAATTGACTCTGGCAGAGCTGTAAACCATGGAAGTTTCAGTAATCTGACCAAAGGAGCATTGATGGCCTCGTAACGCTAACCCGAAATGACCATCCTCTGTAGGCCAGTACATTGGTCTTGACGTTTCACGGACTTGAGTCTCTCCTAAGACCAATGAAACTGAGTCAGTAGCTAAGGTCCTACGTTTTGAACAAAGAAAATATACTACTATATGAAGTATGTATAAATAACTTACATTTAGATCTCGCGGGGGGCAAAATGGCTCCCAGGGGGCGAAAATTTTTTCAGGAGAGCCAAATGTGTACAAATGTATTAAGTCAATGGCAACATGAGACTTCTTTAAGGGGCGAAAAATTTATCAGGGGGCTTCGCCCCTTGGCTCCTCTCCCTTGGCTACTGGCTTGGAGCCATCTCTAAAATCATATTTGTAGATCGAAAGTTACGGTTATCACGCTCTCTCTACGCTCGACAGTAGCGTGCCGACGGAAAACCTTCTAATCAAGAACACCAAAACGGTGGAAATGGATTCTTTGTTTGATGAACACTTAAACACGAAGACAGTTCTTTCAAGGACCCTATACTTTTACAAGCTAAACTTTTAAAAGCACATACTATGCTAGTACTTACAGAGGGTTATTGTAAAACACACTGCTCATTTCTATTTTTCATCGACCCGTTCATTGCTGGAATAAAAAATGTCGATATTTCAATTGTACAAAAAAGCTTACCCAGTTATAATCCTTGACAGTCATCTAGTAAGACTATACTTACACGGCTTTTATCGTTTTCTTCTAACATAATGACTGAGATCTCACTAAACACGAAACTGACACATCATCCGTGCAATGCATGTTGTAGTATGTTATTGTATGGTGTGATTTCAAGGAAAATGGGCGGGCGGTGAGACCAACATTTATATACTCCCATTAACTGCTGTCACGTTGGAAGAACAAGGTGAAAAACTAAGGTTACAAAATATTGCAAAACCAAAGTTGATTGAAGTGTACCTTAAAGTGTACCTAAAACCTGGATTAACAAGAATATATATTTTAGAGGTTGGAAAATAAATCCTATTCATCCAACTCCCATCTCCATAAATTATTCCGTTGCTGAGATATAAAATTTTGAAAGATATTCACTTAATTTGAAAAAGTAAATTGTGCAATAACTTGTGATGTCCTTATTGTACAACTCACATTACCTGCTTTTGTTTACTTTTAAAATAAATTTTTTTTATATAACCTTGAAAAGTTTACTGTTTTCTTGCATAGCAAGTTGTATGAAGAGTGTTTGTATAGTCAAGTCACCCCTAAAAGCAAGACATTGATCATATTTCGGGACAAGGTGTAATGGCTTTCCAAAAAAACAAAGAAAAACAAAAATGATAATTTGAGTAGTACAAGGATGACATCACAAATTATTGCACAATCTACCATTTTCAATTAAGTGAATAAGCTTCAACATTTTATATCTCCGCTCAGGAATGTCCTGTGGAGATGGGATTTAGACCACTTGGAAGTTTTGTTCAAGCTTTGTAACATATATTTTTGAAATTTCTGACTTTAGGTATACTTGAAGTCTAGAACTACAAGAATATATATTTGAGAGGTTGGAAAATGAATCTTTTTCACCCAGTTCTCATTGCCATAGCTTGTTCCGTAGCTGAAACATACAATGTTGAAATTAAATCACTTAATTTCTTATAGACCATCGCACAATAATTTGTGATGTCCCTCTTGTACAAATCACATTAACTGCTTTGTTTTCTTTTGAAATTAAAATGTTTATAAGACCTTGATATCTTCCTGTTTTCTTGCATAGCATGTTGTACAGAGTGGAGGTATATAAACAACTCATCCTATAACAGTAAGAAAGTGATTATATTGATCACAAGGTGCAGTGGCTTTCCGAAAACAAAGAAGCGCAAAGACTGTAATTTGAGTAGTACAAGAATGACATCACAAGTTGCAATCTACCATTTTAAATTGAGTGAATAAACTTCATTATTTTAATCTCTCTGATCAAAAATATTCTATGAAGATGGGAGTTGCACCATTTGGATTTATTTTTCAAGCTTTTTAAAATATATTTTTGAAATTTCAGACTTTACGTACGCTTTTACAGCATAATCAACAAAATCAAACAGTTTAAAGAATCACATCAAATTCAACAAAAAATATAAAATCAGCAAGAATGTCAGAATCAACAAAACGTTAAAATTAAAAAAAGCTTAAAATCAACAAAACTTTTATATCAAATAGTTTTAAAATCAACAAAAGTTTCAAAAGCAACAAAAAAAAAATCCAAAGTTTTCCAGTGGCATTTCACAAGGGTCTCATGTAAAAAAGAAAAATTTTCCAATTCGTGCCCTTCAAACCCCTTAGCAATACTCTTTTCCTGACTCGAGATATCTCACATTAAAGAGTGCTTATTTTTGTCAAAAAATACCTCCAGTTCTCATCAAGGTCACAGATTATTATGTAAAGTGGGCACATTGCCTCAGATTCCCTTTGTTTTTCTTTATAATTGAATGTCCTGTTTGTACTTGAAATATGATACTGTTGGAATGTTTGAATATGTTTCCATGTAGATTTAGCACAAATCTACACCATATGTAGGGCCGAACAAAGTTGCTAAGTATTCCCTACAGCGGCATTAATATCATAAAGAAATTCAATTCTATGTCAAATGAATGTGCCTCGATGACATCACAGATAGATTTCCCATAATGCACTTCATCTTGAGAATAAAAATGCATTCCTTTGAACATTTGTATCTTCCAAACGCTGAAAGATATTGAGATGTAGTTTTCACCTCCTCATTGAGAAAAATTTTCTGCATTTTTTAAAACTTGCTGAATTGTGTCTCTGGAAAATCCCTTTAACAGATAACCAAGTGTAAGACCAACGTCATCTTAGCACGATCTGTCATTTATCAACCAAGCAGTTAGATGGGATTTTACGACACACCAACACGATTGTGTTATGTAGTGTCACCTAGAAAAGAAAAAGGTGCAATGTTGGGGTACAATTAACTAAAAAAAGGTGGGGTCAAATTCCACTAAAAGGTCCAGGTAAATGCCGGAGTCATGTCAAAAATTTCTATACAGTTTACTTTTTTTGAGAAAGCCCAAAATAAGGGAAGGATCTGTCTATCAATCAAGCAATGATCAAAAGGGCCCCCTGGTGAGAACGATTGTGTTCATCCCATTGGTGGAGCCAAGTGGGGACAGAGGTCAAGCCCCCGTTGGGAAAGGCTGTCCTACCCCCATTGGGGAAATTTTCTAATTTTGTCTGGCAGCCGTAATGGGTAGGGCAAAATATGAAGTCCCCGCCGCGACGATTCACTCGATGTTGCTCTAAATTAGGGAAAATCCCTCAATAAGATCGAAAATTTTCCAATCCTCACTTTGACCCAAAAACATTTAATTTTCTTTAATAAAAGCACCAAAATATTCAATTTTTCCCAATAAAAACCCACCATTTTTGGCACTCTTCGACGAAAATTTTACCTTTGACATCCTTTCGGCAACCCTTTGTCTGGGCGTCGGGTTTCTTCCCCCACCCCGTCAAAGAGCCTGACTCCCTGTCGACCAAATACTGACTCCATCCCATGGTTCATCCTATCCAAGTACATAGTTGAAATACAAGAAACTCCTTGCTGTTGCATAGTGGTTATTATGTCTGTCAAGTAAAATCGCTTTTTCCCAGGTCAGTTCTGAAAAAGGACTCTCTTCGAAAAATGGAAACTGTATGCATGCAGGGGCGGAACTATCGGGGGTGTTACACTCCCCCCGGGAAATTTTCAAAGTGTAGTCCGTCGGGAAATTTTGCTGGCTGTCGGGAAATAATTGCCTCTTTCTTTTACAGTTTCCGGACATATGAGAAAAAATATTTTATTTGGGACTACAGAATTGTCGGGAACTTTATTGATGACTATCGTTTACTTAACGTATGTCCAAAACTGTGCAACAAAAGCCTTATTGGAATGTGATGTAACTCACCCTGACTGCTCGTCGGGGATGAGTTGGCGGTATCAGAAGTCAGGTGCGTCGGGTCGCAGTCGGATTGCAGGTAAACCGTACGGGCACATTGCCGAGGTTGATATATTCAAAAGTTTATCTACTGTTTGTTAGTCACACATGGTCGAGCACACAGAGCTTTCGTCTGATTTACCTTTGGATCAATGACAGCTGAACACTGCCACGGCCTTACTAAACCGCGACGACCCTCCCTTTTCCCCCAACCTCACTCCGAATATCAAACACTTTGGTATTTCCGATGAAGTCGAAGAAGAATTTCGGATTGCAATCGGGACAGACAGTGAGGTCGAGAACAAAATTTAGCACACACCTAACCGACCGTCTTCCACGTGACTGGTTTTTACTGTCACGTAGCAGTCGGGTGGGTGCAGTATGCGCTACGGTAGTTTTTCACATACTAAACTCATTAAGTCGGAGGCGCTCGCGTTTCCTTTAAACTTAAAAGTGCGTATATTTTGTATTCCGATGATTGCGAAAGACGGCGTTCGCTTTTCCGACTACTTCTGTAGATACAGTTCCTAAAACATTACCAAATGGTTTTTAAAAGTCTGTTTTTCGGCGCGCTTCGTGCATTCTTCATGCCCACTATTTGTCCAATTATTAATTCAAGAAAGACAGAACGTGCCTTACATTATTGCGAAGTCCCACGAGGCAGCTTTTGTATTCCGAGTTCCCAACCCTCAAACCTGCTGGGTCATAAAGAAATCGAATGGCCGTTAGTCGATAATGGTTATTATGCAAACAGATGCCGATTTTTTTTTTTTTTTTGAATTCTTAAAATGCGTAAATTATTGAACGCAAATTTTATTTCAAGGATAGCATATGTAGCACCAGATGACATGTAAGGACACCTAATTTTTCAAAAATTTCTCAAAGGGGGGGGGGGAACCTCCTCCCCTTTAGACCCCTCCCCAGGCCGGCGATCACTGAACATACTGCGTTCCCCTCCCCCGTGAGAGAAACCCTGGCTACGCCACTGCTTATGAGTTAAAATTTCTCGACACAGGCGTTGGGGCATTTTTTGTCGGGAGTGTAGCCCATTTTGTCGGGAAAAAATGTCCAGCACCCCCCTCCCACTCATCGATCCTTAGAGACACCCCTGTATGCACGCACGTAGTCTTATCCCATGGAAAAAGCAGATCTGCGGAAAACTGAACGAAGAGTGAACAAGAGTTCGGTCACAGGTGGGGCGGATGGGGTGGGATGAGAAAATCAGTGTATGGGTAGATATTCTATATTCAAGGAGGCGTGGAGACGTTTACTCCTAAATAAATTGGCTAAACTATCAGAACATGAATATTGTTCTGAGAACGATATTTTTGCCCTGAAACAGATATTTTTGGGAGAGGGAGAGATGCTTGATCCTTGCCTCCAACACGTAGGCAAGAATGCTGTCATGGGGTGTTTTGTAGTAAGTCAACTCCCATGTCTTGACACTTTTTAAGTAGAGAACTGCCACAATTTTGATAGATTTGGTATTAGATCTCCGGAAATGACATTTTCTACGTCTTGTGAATTTGTAGAAAAAACAAAAAGAAGTATATTATTAGAAACTTCATTTGAGTCAGTCAGGATCTACCACTGTTTACATCGACAAGCTTTTGGCTAAAGTGATGACCAACAACTCGCAAGTTGTCCTGTGGATTATACAGCGTTGTTGTTAGACTTATGAAAAAGCTTATATTTGTGACCCAAAGTTTGCTGGTTCACCGCAATTGCCAGCTTAATCTTCCCTTGATGTACATAGTGCTTGTCGTTTTTGGTTGAATGGAGGAGGGAGGGGAACATAGGGCATATAGTTGCCACCACACTAGAAGGGTTGTTTCAATAAGGATAACTATGACTGACCAGAGGTTGTAATTGCTTATTTTGAGAGCGCCTTATGAAGTGCATGGAATTTATTGGTTAATTAATACGTATTTAAGCATTTAAGTATTTAAGTATACGACAGTGATTCTGTACACACGCATACAAATGCTGATACGGTAAAGTGATAAAAATCGGAATTAACCTGTATCTTTCAAATACACACGTGAAAAAAATGTGAGAGATCCATGGAAATGCGTTGAATCGATTACCCTGTTCAACAGTGTAGCAACTACGATATGTACAACCATGAAAAATGTCTTTACACGATAAGACGATCCTTGTAAAAGTTATCCTTCGCCTTATTACCTTCGCATCCAGTAAAGGGATTGTTATACGGACCTTTTTGACTTAATTTTTTTTTATCTGCTTAGGGAGAGGTCAAAGAAAGGATCAATAAACAACTGACGGTATCTGAAATCAATGTCAAATTGACGAAAGCCTCTTGGGCAAGAGGTTAAACCTCTATAAAAGTTTATAGTAACTATGATTGTACATATTAACAGAAACCTACTGTGAGCAGCCGGCGCCATTAACTGTTTCAAACCTCTTGTGTTTATCGAGCTTCATTGAAACAATTGGACAAGCTTCGAATGATCTTAATGCGAGGCAACATTGGGGGAGAGACAACATTCTATTTTTGGTTATTGAGATACTTTGAATAAGAATTTGACGTCATCATAAAGCTAAAGGTCAACTTATTTTCACTGAAAGGAAAATGTCGCCTAGGGATTACATTAGGTTGGGGACGTCGAGCTTTCTTGGTTTTTGAAAGTCGACTTTTCACGATAGAGTGGCATGAAAATGAAAAGTATTCGTGAAACACATCTTATAAGACGACAGCTCATCGATTGAAATATCTAACAAAAAAAAAAAAAAAAAAAAAAAGACAAACCAGAAGCCAAAAGGCCTCGTGATTCCTTGCCGTGGAAAATGTTGGGATTTTCTAGAAGACTCTTGGGAAGTTTTGCTTTTTGAATTCTTTTGACCCCAGATGACATTTAACCTCTCCAAAAGCAAAAAAAAAAAAAAAAAAAAAAAATCCTCGAACCATACAGCATCCAAGTACCAAGAAAGAAATCTATCCAAGCTATACAAGGTTTTCAGATTTTGATCCCCGGTGACCCCAGATGATCTTTGACCTCCACCAAAATACAATAGGGTTCTATTTCTCACCATCCGCATCCGTGAACATACCAAGTGTAAAATTTATCCAAATTTCCTATCTTGAGATATCGTGTTTACAATGTTTTCGGTTTTTTACCTCTGGCGACCTCAAATGACCTTTGAACTCTGCCAAAAACAATAGGGGTTTTCCTCTCAACATGACAAATCTATATACCACATATGAAAAGTGTCGGTCATTGCTAACTTGAGATAGTGTTTACAAAGTTTTCGGTTTTTTACCTCTGGTGACCTCAAATGGCCTCTGACCTCCACCAAAAACAATGGGGTTCTTTCTCTCAACATGAAAAATCAACATACCAAATATGAAAAGTGTCGGTCATTGCTATCTCCAGATATCGTGGTCACAAGGTTTTCGGTTTTTGACCTCTGGTGACCTCAAATGACCTTTGACTTCCACCAAAAACAGTAGGGTTCTTCCTCTCAACATGACAAATCTATACACCAATTATGAAAAGTGTCAGTCATAGCTATCTTGAGATATCGTGTTTACAAGGGGCGTCACATTCAAAAACACGACACAATGTCGAATGTGTATTTTCATCCTTTCTTCTTAAGTCTAAGTCTTTATCTTGAAAGTTCTTAGAAGAGATGTAGGTATGGTGGGAAATGTGTTTGAAAAGGCCCAGAAACACCGGGATATCTTCCCACTTTATTGGATAGATATAATACGGTGCAATAATTTCCTAGTGTATGACTAAATGTGTTTTTGCAAATGATGCTAAGACTCAAAGTCTTGGAGAAAAGGCGCAGACACTTGGGGCAAGTGCCCTTTTCCCGTAACCCCGCTTTAGAATAAAGAATGAGCTGAAACTAAAGACTGCAAAAGAACTTACAGAATATATTCCCGGTATGAAGACGCACGGGCCTCACCCGCCGTTAGTCTGGTGCAGTTTTAGGTCAAGTACAGCCATTGGACTCATTAAAGGTCTTATTTTTACGTAGGTAATGGACAAACCCTAGTTAGATTCTGCTTTGCTGTTCTAGTAGTGTTCAAAGAATATCGAGAAGAGGTGTACTTATCCCTCCCAGTTATCCCCGGGAGTAGGGTGACCATTTATGCTCGAAGTGGAAGTGGGGCATTTCACCACCTAGTGGTGACTATGGGTGGGGTGCTGACGTCACTTGCCTTTCAGTATGACTATTTACGGCGCATTATGTGCCCGAGTTCCACTCCATGCTAATTGCTTAAGGTATACATTGCCAACTGTGATTTGAGTACAGTGCATACATTGAGTAATCAGTATACATTGCCTTCCGTACGTACGTTCGTTTGACCGAAATGGATAGTCAAGGCGCGAGTAGTCACACTGCATGCAGTGTATGTAATTCGATCAGGTTTGAGACGACCGGACAGCATTGGTGTACGCAATATCATCTGTATGCAAACTTTCACGTTACAACAGGAGTACATTCGTCACATCTGGTGGTCCGTATCCACTATCCGGGTAGATGTAGCCTAGGCTATACGTCGCATAATAAAGTTGTTTCGGGACCAGCTACCGGCTTCATGATTTCTCCAAATGTTTCTGGCTGCTTACTGGAGAAATACTAGCCACATGTGATGCAAAAAAATACTCTATCATATTTTCAACAAAATCTGGACAAACTGTTAGAAATTGACTAACTGATCAGGACACCCCTTTCTCTTCTAAAAAACGGGACAATCCCGATTAATCTGGACGGATGGCAACCCTACCCGGGAGGTTCTCAATCGATATGAGTGCAACTAAAATAATTTTCCATAAGTTTTGAAGGGTCGGAGGACCCTTGCTCTGCATCCATCATGTATAGCTGTTTCGGATAAAGATCTGAAAAATAGCAGTTACCCTTTTCAATTCACATTGACAATTGTTTTGCCCATGCTATTTTCATATCCTTGAAAATGAAGAAAATTAGTGTGACCATCCTTTGGGGTAGGGACAGGCACCTTAAAACCTTAAAGTGGAGACCGTGTGGCATGGCACTATGAAAAATATCTCGTTTTTCGTTAAAAAGAAAACTCAAAAGGGCAAAATTATTGCCTCTTTTAATACTAGAAATGCCGCTTTGGAAAACGTGCTGTTTTCAGTTCTCCAATTCAACGAGGCAAAGAACAGTATATCATTTGATACTTGATCAGTTCCCTTTTTTCTGTTACCCATTTCCGTCTTTTGCCTATCTTACTCACACAGTATTACCTAATGTTAAAGGGAGAATGCAGTCACCCCAATAAAGAATTTTATAGTAGACTATACTATTTCCTGAATGGCTCTTGAGAATCATGTGACAGTATTCTTCTCACTCAATTGTAAAATTTACGAGGAGCAGCTGCTTGGTTTACTTTGATTATGCAATATTTATGTCCTAAAATATCATGAAAGATGCTTGGAAGAGAAATAAGAAGAAATTTGTGACATTTAGCCATTGATTCAAACTAAGTTTGTGGCAACTGCAGAAAAGTTCATTCCTGCCATGAACATTTGTAAACCTTTAAGTTATATCACTCAAATACACACGTGGGACATAAAATGCAATGGAGTTATCAAGGGAGTTGAAGGCAGGTAGAGATGGGGTCTAGCCCCCTTCTCCGTCGAGTCCATCTACTGTCAACATGTAGGCTAATTTTTTCTAGAAGTTCATTGCTCATTTCTTATCAGGAAGCAGGCACGTAAGGGGCGAAATCCCGGTAATTTTTTTCTTTTTGCCGCCTAGAAAGTTTTCACGTTGCCATTGACTTAATACATTTTTACATATTTGAACCCCTGAAGAGTTTTTCGCCCCCTGGAAACCATTTCGCCCCCTATCAGTACCTTGTCTGGCTACGGGCCTACCAGACAGATGTTTGGGACTGACTGGTATTGCTTATTGTCTTAAATAATAATTTTCCTCGTCATAAAAGGTCTGCTTTATTGTCTTTCGCAATACGAATCTATTACCTCGAAGGAAGTATACCAATGAATTTTGTATATTTTTTCACAGTACTGCATGTGATAACATGTTGTCGGCAACTTATGACATTTTGAGCCAGGGGCGTATCCAGGACTGTATTTATGGGAGGGGGCAAAACATGCCCCGACACTATCTAAGCGGAGCGACACCATGAGTTGACGCCCAACGTACCGAGAAAATTTTGACAAAAATGCCTCCCAGATCGCAGGAAATGGCACTTTCTAGGTATTTTAAGTTACGTTTAACCATTCAAATTTTTTTATATCCCATGTTTTTGAAATTTACAAGTGCGAACATTTCATACAGTAAATTACAATTTTGAGAGAATAATTTTGATTTCAAATTCCTTTATGAGCTCTGTTTAGTGTGTTGTTTCAAATGCGTGGGGGAAAGCTGTTTTTTCGACTCGGTGGGTGCTGAACGTTGTTTGGGACCGCCGTCCTGGGTGAGGGGTCTAAGGGGAGGGGGTCTCCTCCCTTTTGGAAAATTTTTGAATATTTAAGGGCCCTTAGAAGCAATTTGGTGAAACATTTTGCAAACTTTAAGGATCTGTTTCTGCTCTTTTCATTTGAACGATGATCACTCCCGCTATACACGTAGGCGGACAAGATAATCAACTTTTTTCCGTCTCGTTTCTTCAGTTCCACCAACTTGGAGAGAATGCACAAATTAATGAATGAATAGTTACGCATTTGTTTCATTAATTAAAGAGGTCAAACACTTATAAGCTTTACAACAGTCAATCGTCAAACTGTTAAAAGGAAATGTATAGTAACGTATTATTGTCATTGACAATGCTCAGAACATATGATAACAGACCGACAAAAAAAAAGTATTAAACATAGGAAACAATTGCCTTTCCAAAATGAAGACGTTATTACACTCAGTGGCGCCGCCAGACTTTCGTGACTGGGGGCTCCACCGATGATGTCGTAATGCTACCTCAGTTTAAACTCCCATGTGTGCGTAATTTGCACTTCATGTGTCCTGCTTTCGTGCACAGCAATGAGAATCCTTCCTTTGTCACTTTATAAAGATGCCGTCCTGCCGTCCTGGGGGAGGGGTCTAAGGGGAGGGGGTTCCCCTTCCCCTTGAGAAATTTTTGTTAATTTAATTTTGATTAGATGCAAAATGGTGCTATCTTCGGGACAATTTTTGGAGCTAATCATATTTGGCTGGAAAATGTTCATAATTTAGTGAATTTTAAGTTTTTGTTATGGATAATAGAGAAGATTATTCTAAGAGAAGAATACGTTGTCAACAAATCTCCTGAAGCCCCCTCTTTTTGGCGACTTTACTGCCTTCTATTCGGGATAGTTTTGTATGCGAAAATACGTGCGTGGAGTGCACGGAAATATTCTTTGACTATTACCAAAATTTTTCTTTGCTTCCTTTTGCATTATAAAAGGGCATCTAAGGCTTGCCGATACCTGTATGGGTCTCCCGGAAGCTCTGAATCAATTATATAAAATGGGGCAATGCCATAGTGCTTACAGTGGCATAGCCAGGATTTTTTCTAACTGCAGTGTTTGTCATGCAGTATGCTGTGTGATCGCCGGCTTGGGGAGGGGTCTAAGTGGAGGGGGTGATTAAAAATTTTGAAAAATTAGGTGTCCTTACATAAAATCTAGTGCCACATATGCTACCTTTGAAGTAAAAGATTTTTTTTAAAAATTCCAATTATTTTAGGTACTGAAAATAACGGTATCAGTAAGGAGGGCCCGTGGCCCAATGCCTCCCCCTAAATATGCCACTGAATGCTCATTACCTGACATCCAAATGATGATATAGGGTATGATGACGAGCACTTTGCAACTATCGTAATTATACAGTAATTTTGAACGAGAATCCAGAAGAACAGCTTCCAGCAATGGGGAATGTGCGGGAGGGATAGGTGCAGGAAGGTGATATTAGACATCCTTGATAGGTATAGCAGAAGGGGTGAAGGACTAACAAGCGCGGTTTAGAATGCTTTTTCGCCGTAAGTGTATTACCAGTCACCATCTATACCGATAATGGCTGCACGCAAAGCGCTCGGTAAAAATTTCTGAAAACTGTATTACGGCAAATACGTTCTTTCAAGTTCCAACCTTTCACATCATGCTACAAATTAGATTGAAAGATTCCATATTGATTCAAGACCCCTAAAGATGTTTGGAGATGAATCTGTTTTTTTTTTTTGAAATTGTTGTCATGACCATGTATTATTACCTTCATAATGGTCATGAGATGGAATGCAAACCGTGGCGTATGCGCGCCGCGCGGCGAAATTTTTCGTTAAATAAGATTTCCGTGAAAGAAAAACCTGCAGTCAGAATATGCATCGAGAAACTTTCAATTGCCGAACAAACGTATATGCCACTCAGAAGCCAGTCTTTTACCTAGTAATTCGTAAACAGCTTTGGACTTTTGCTGCCGTGCTTCTCTGGGAGTTGCTATTGAAAGATACTGATAATAAGAACAACACTGTGGTGGTAAGGCTTGATACGCGCAGAGCGCGGGAAAATTTTGATAGTTTGCGAAGGGTTTGCGAAAATTCTGGTAGTTTGAGAAACATTTGTGATAGAAAATGGATGGATGGATTACAATAGATCCATCACTTGGTCGAAAACACACCTCACCCTACCCCCAACAGAAATCTATAGCTTAAACGTCTGTTTTGGATCATTTAAAAATTTCCTCCTCTTTTCTCGCGTCTCTTTTTCTTTTCTTTCTACATTTTTTCTCCCCCTTTTTCACTCTTTTTATTTTTCCTCATTATTCTATGGGGGCCATGGTCTGCCGCCCCTCCCCCTGGATACGCCGGTGTTTTGAGCAATCGGACGGCGCGTTACGAATGCGAAAGTACTTTGTAACTGTTTGCTTTCATGACAAGGCCGGGGCCGGAATAAGCGTGTGGAGGCCCGGGGCACGCAATTGTGTGGGGGCCTTAGTACTCTACAAGCTACTGCCCATATGCGTGAAGCATTTTTTCCATAGGTGAACCCCCGTGAAACATTGACGAATCTCGTCACAAGGCTATGTCAGGGCGGATACTACCACGCTGAGCGCACTCTATTTGGCTCAGCTCCTCAGCTTCCCTACCCCGCGGAGCAGGCTCGGTTTGCTCAGCTCCTCAGTGTCCCAAAACAGGGATATGACGGAACAAGGAATATGCCGTACAGCCTGTGACGTACGCAAGGCGGATACATGATTTCCGGAAAGAAGCGGGTAGGTTGTTCAGAGTCTCCACTCTGAAAAGGGAAATTAAGCCCAAATTTTGAGGGTCATGAGGGGGTTTATCCTCTATACAACCCCTGGATCTCCAACTGAGTTATTAAATTATTTTCTTTGACCATCACAATGCGAAGGAGGCACGGGGATTAAGAGACTACAGACCAGTATTCTCAAACTTTTTTTAGACTACCGCCCCTTCAGCCATCTTGAACGGTCCCAATTCCCCTCCCCTACCCCTACCCCTCGTCCTACCATTCATAGTAGGACGCTCAACAATATTTTTTCAGTTAACTTCATAATACAAATGTGGAAGAAGTTTGACCTAGGGGTGGAGTTTTTAAATTTCTAATGAAGGAGGGGTGGAGAGAGTGGGGTGGAGAAGGTGGGGGTTGAGGGAGAAAGAAGCGGGAGGAGTTAGCGGAGGGGAACAGACCCCTGAATGCCTTATTGTGCCCTAAATCGCTGCAGTGATGTGTCGTAATCGCGAGGGACCCCCAAATCAGTGCCAACGCCCCCTATTCCCCGTGTACTCTGTAGGACCCACCTAAGACTTCCCAACGCCCCTGGGGACGGTAGGGACCACTCTTAGAACCACTGCTATAGATTATGCTCAACAAACTCTCCATTGTGCTGGGACAAGATAGGACGTGAAAAACTGAAGACTTTGTTCCTACTACAGATTACTTATGTGAAATATTGGTCTTGCTTTCAGCCTAAAGCTGAGAGATTGTACTTCGAAAACATTTCATCGTGCAGTTTTCAGGGCCGTGGCCAGGGAAAATTAAATGGGGACTTAAAATGAGGGGTATGTTATGAAACCCTCTGGAAATTATATAAGGACATACTATTTACTTTTTCCTACACTCTACAACACCGAACACCCTAGTAAATTGGGGTAGGAACCGAATTCTTGTCAGGTATTTGAAATATCTGACTCGATTAGGTTTCAAGAAGAAGAAAAAAAAAAAAAAAAAACAGTTCGGGTCATTTTTACACATTTTAGTCAAATGTTTGACAAGATTCCGGGTCATGCCTCAACTGACCAGATTTGTGTTAAAATTTGAATAGGACATTTTCAATGTTGTAAAACACGTCTCGATATCATGTTTGAAACGTTTTCTATAAATCAGTGCCCACTGGAATATTTCTAGGTAGTCATCGTTTTCTTGTCACAAACTGGGAGTGCGGGGGGGGGGGTGAACGGATCCCTAATCGGTCCACGCCTTGGCATTTTTAATTATTACATCCTTGTAGTAAGCTTTCATAAGGCTTGCATTGGAAAGAACTGCATCCCTGCTTTCGGCTGTACATAAACGACTTAAAGATTTGGTGGCAATCAAATTACATAGTTGAATATTTGATATAAAGAGCTTTTAAAATCTACAAAATAGGATAACAATGCTACCAGTGTCCTTGGAATGAAGGTTGAAAAAACAAAGGCTAACATGAGCCCTATATGGTATGTCCATCTCATGAGGTCACATATTTGCATATTTAGCTCATGTTTATTCATGATACAAGTGTGAAAGAGAAATTACCCTGTAAAACGGTCAATATTTGATGGATTGTAAAGGGAATTACGGCTATTTTCTGGATATTTAATGCTTGTTACATCAAGTATCCAACTATGTTATTTTCATATCACACAACCTGTAAATTACTTTATATTAGGAGCATATTTTTGTGATTATTGCTCAGTCTTTACATGACTGATATTATCAACTCAGGAAGCCTGTCAAAACCACACAATCATATGACCCCAGACCCATAACCAGGTTGTGTCACCGGAAAGTTTTTTCATTCTAATTGAACATGAGATTTAACTTACTTAAATAACTAACTTGAACAAATTAATGAATGAGAACTCCGTCCGTGTAAAAAAAAAAGAAAAAAGAAAAAAAGAAAAAATGTTTCGTGTTAATACAGGTTACATTGAAATTTTTTAAACGATCAAAGATAGACTGTTTATGGTAGAAGAGTTAGTCCAACCCCGGACTCCTCTGGTTACGGACCTGACCTCTATATATACCTTTCACCACGACCATATCACTACCACATATCACTGCTGATAACATACACCCTGGTCAAATGTACTTTGATTAATGAATCATGACACTTTTGATAAAAAAATTAAAACACCAAGCCATTGTTATTTTTACCATTTCTGCAATGAAGTCAAGGTTATCATGCGAAGAATGGTGGTAACTCTACAATACATTATATCGTTCTGTAACCTTCACGACGTAGAGTTTCTAACACTGCACACGTATACTGTTGAACATAAACCTACCGGATTAATGCTAACCATTGATTTATCCTTTTCGAAATTAACTGAATTTTTTTTGTAAGTACTTACCCTTTGTGTCTGTTTTCCCTTCCACAATTTATTGTTGATGCATACACAAAAATAATTTAGTATATTTACAGTTGATGACATCGAAATATCTTCATATATGATAATATATGAATAACACCGTGCTGTGTGTATGAGCGAAAGTTTTCTGTCTGGAGACCACGAAGATATGGTCGCTAAGAATGTCGGGAAGACATTGCTCATATATGTGTTATGTGTTAAGAAAAATTAAGTTACCGCAATGATTTGTGCTATCGTAATCAGTCGCATTGATCAAAGAAAATGATACAAACGGTTAACCCAGTGAGTTGCTATTATCAAATAGCAACTCCCTGGTTAACCATAGAAGAGTCAGAACAGGTGATCGGCGTTATAATTTGGAAAGTTTTTTCTCAATTATTCCTAAACCTTAAACGTAGCGGAACGAACGTTTTACTTTTGATTAAAATGAATGATACATAGCGTAAATGCCTCGATATTCAAACGTCCGCACTTTTTATTCAATACACGTCAAAATAAAGGTGATATTCTCTTAACAGCGGCTTAGGAAGGTGTTTGACATGGGGGGGGGACAGACCAGACGTGATTTCTCGACCTTCACCCCCTTCACACAGGGGCGTCCCTGAGGATCGATGAGTGGGGAGTGTTGGACATTTTTTCCCGACAATATGAGCTACATTCCCGACAAAAAGTGCCTCAACGCCAGTGTCAAGAAAGTTTAAGCCGTAAGCAATGGCGTAGCCAGGATTTCTCTCACGGGGAGGGGGAAAGCAGTATGTTCTTTGATCGTCGACCTGGGGAGGGGTGTCCCCCTCCCCTTTGAGAAATTTTTGAAAAATTAGGTGTCCTTACATGCCATCTGGTGCTACATATGCTACCCTTGAAATAAAATTTGCGTTCAATAATATACGCATTTTCGGCATCTGGTTGCATAATAACCATGATCAACTAACGGCCATTCGATTTCTTTATGACGCTGCAGGTTTGAGGGTTGGCAACTTTGATTACAAAAGCTGCCATGCGGGACTTTGCAATAATCTAAGGCACGTTCTGTCCTTCTTGAATTAATAATTGGACAAATAGTGGGCATGAAGAATGCGCGCGAAGCGCGCCGGAAAATAGGCTTTTAAAGAGGCCATTAGGTAATGTTTTTCACTATCAGAAAGCAGACGGCAGGGTCTACTTAATTTAAGTACATATTCATTTTATATGTATTGAACATTATCATGATTTTTGGGGGACTAAAATGACATTTGACCCCCACAAAAACATTGAGGGGGCCATGGCCCCCTGGCCCCCAGTTCCTACGATTTTATTGTTTGTTTATATATCTGGATGACGTTTTATGAATAAAAACGAGTTTTTACAACAAAGTAATCAGGGTCATCGAAACAAACTTGGAAGGGGCACGGACAATTTTTAGGATACTGTGTGTCGAACCTCTTTACGGGTTAGTCACATCTAAGATCCATCTAGAATGCTACCCCCCCCCTTCATGGCCCCTCTTCTGTAAGCGGCAGGGTTATTGTCTGCATGGAGACCTTTAGCGTAAAATGCTGATTTCCATAAGACATGAAATCCGTATATTTCAAAAAGTGAACTTATCCATAAAAGCACCAATCTGAATCAGTTGCGATGAAGGTAATGGTTGTGTGTGTGTGTGTGTGTGTGTGTGGGGGGGGTGGGTACACTAACCGACAGTGTAAGCTATGTGAAGTGGAGTCAAAAGAACAGTTACGTACACTAATAAATGTTTTACAGAACCAAACCTATTTAAGACTAGAACTCTTTTCAGAGCGAGAGTCGATTAAATTTAGAGAAAAACACGCAAAATGGACTGGCCAAACATCCCTGTTGGATTTAGGTAAGATTGGGCAATAACTAATTTCAAACTATTAAACGACGAAATTGAGAAAGGACCTACTGGTACGACACTCTAAAAGCACTTGGGTCACGCGGAAACTGAACCACTGGCGGATCCAGGGCCTTTGTTTGGGAGGGGCCAAACTGGTTGTACAGTGATATGGGGAGGGATGTCCCTCTCCCCTTTGGAAAATTTTTTATAACTGAATGCCCTCAGATGCGATTTGGTGCAATAAAAGTGAACAATTGTGAAGTTAATTTTCTTCTAAAAAATTTTCGGAAACAATATTTTGACCCACCTTTGGGTGGGGCCATGGCCCCGTTGGCCTCACCCCTTGGATCAGCCAGTGAACTGAACCAACATTTTAGGTCAATCTTTGACTCAATTGGGATCAAATGAAGAATAATTTGGGTCATTATTTGAGCCAATAAATTTAGTCGGTTCCCCTGACCCAATTTTGGGTCAAATTGACCCAAGTGCTTTACAATGGAGGCTTCAGGTGGATTTGATCCAGGAGGCTCGTCACCAAAAGCGTTACGAAGAGACTACTAACGTTTAATAATATTTTTCCTACCGAGGGTTAAATGGTAGAGCATCCGCCTCTCACGCGGGAGGCCCGGGTTCGATTCCCAGGTCGAGTCATACCAAAGACTTTAAAAATGGAACCTTCTGCCATTGTGCGTGATGCTCCGCATACGCAATGGAGTAAGGGAAAACAAGCCAGTGAGCCACAACTGGAAAAAAGGCCGTGGCCGTGGAAACTGGGCCGTTAAACCCCATCTAACTAACTAACCGAGGGTTAAACTGTATAGAGCACAATAACTGATCCACGATTCCCCGACAATTTCCCCTCGATAACTCGACTGGGACAATTCTCAACCAGACAATTCTCACTCCGGACAATTCTAAATTTTCTGACCGTGGGGAGGGTTGTCTTAGGGGTAGCTGACATGGGTTGGAGTCATCAAGGGGGAAATTGTCCGGGTAGGAACTGTACACTAGGGGAGGGGGTTCTCCGATCAACAGGTACAAGCTACTCGTAAGTCATATGAAAGTTCATAAAAAGGCCTTTCACACTATTTTCAAAATTTTGGCACCACTGACGATTGCAATTTTGAGCTCTTATAATATTGTGTTGGTTTTTTTTTGACAGCACTTAACAACTTTCTTTGTCACGTATATTTTTGGCGGAAGAAATCTCTTAAATTAGTGGCGAGTAACTACTAATAATCAAATTTGGCCAAATTAGCTTATACTTATAATTTTCTCGCCATCAAGTCTTTTATACGACATGCCTGAACATTTTATATGCAAATGTATTTAAGCTGGTAGAAAAATGATGAAACCATGCGATAACAAACTTGTTGGTTCAGCGATAATAGTGTATCATATTTTTACAAGCTGGACTGCAATTAGAAAGCCTTTCGATAAATTTGATGAAAATGTACCCTCTGTCTGTAAGAGGGAGCCGCGACTTGCAATGTCAAAATGAGGTCACAACCTGTTTTTTTTTCTGGGTTGCGGACTTAATTAAGGAGAAAGACTCTTGTCATTATTCATATTTTCATAAACCATTCCACACTCCGTTATGCAACATTACCATGGAAAAATGAAACATTTTTTACGGACTGAGAATGTGAATTTCATTTTCTTTCGTGAAAATTTATTGATGCAAATAAACGGTACTTTAATTTGACACAGTTATTGATTATGAACAACGAGTGTCATGTCTTGATACGATCGATCACCTCAAAAAGTCTTTTTTCCCCTTATTTTGTTAACTGGACAATATGTATTTCCACGCAAATGGAGACTTCATGTTACTGTTTGTAAGCAAAACAGATATCATAAATTGTTTCTAACGATTTTTTATGCAATCGAAAGAACTGGATTGTTTTTGAAAAGAACGGCAAAGAAAGGTGCTTTAGCTACAGACCATGATCAATAAATGAAATTATGTTGGGTTAGAATGTGACATAGTTTATATTTGTTTTGCCGTTGGTAAGGCTTGCCGTCACGACGGAGCTAATTTAGTTGGGTCGTTATCTAGTAAAATTAGGTGAACATGCTGTTTGTTTAAAGGATTGTGCATTATTTGCGAATGGACGATTAACAATAGTTCTTTTGATGTTACACAACTTTCCACTCATAAAAGTCTTTTACGGTTGTTCGTCTTGAAGGCATTACGGTGTCTGTCCGTGTCATCTTTCGTTTCAGTTCAGCACGGTTCATTCAGGTTCAGTTCATTTGCTTGCGTGTCCGCTCAAAGGAGGTGTGAGAAACATAAATATAGCCAAAGACTAATACATTAAAAATGAACCAAGATGGCGACCAAGGGGATACATATAGCAAAAAATAATGTAATAAAGAATACAAGGTTACTAAAGCACACTCTTTAACACTTTGGTTTAAATGTAGGGTCTTCGTCACGGTGATTGTCTAATGTCCAATCATGTTTTCGTTAAAAGTAAGTACGTTGTCGTCAATGTCAGTATACTTCTTTCCGATCGAATATTTTTAACAGTCCAGCTGTGCACATGAAATAACACGACTATCATTTTGTAGTGGTTTTATGTGGGTTATGTTACAGATTCATTTTCCTGGTAAAACTTAACTCAAAAATACATTAGAGTGTACCTAAAGTCTAGAATTACAAGAATATGTATTTTAGAGGTTGGAAAATAAATCCTTTTCATCCAGCTCCCATCTTCATATCTTATTCCATTGCAGAGATATAAAATGTTGAAAGATATTATTATTCACTAAATTTGAAATAGTCGATTGCGCAATAATCTGTGATGTCCTTCTTGTACAACTCACATTACCTGCTTTTGTTTCCTTTTAAAATTAAAATGTTTATATAACCTTGAAAAGTTTATTGTTTTCTTGCATAGCATGTTGTATGGAGAGGGCTTGTATAGTCAAGTCACCCCATAACAGTAAGATAGAGATCAGATTTCGGGACAAGGTGCAATGGCTTTTGAAAAAAAAACAAAGAAAATAATTTCAGTAGTACAAGAATGACATCACAATTTATTGCGCAATCTAACATTTTACATTGAGTGAATAAGCTTCAACATTTTATACCTCAGCTCAGGAACGTCCTGTGAAGATTGGATTTGGACCACTTGAAATCATTTTTCAAGCTTTGTGACATATATTTTTAAAATTTTAACTTTAGGTACACTTTGAAAAAAAGGAACAATCGCAGAAAAATTAATAAGAAAAATGTAAAAAACAGTCCCAATTTCACTGTAATGTTTCATTTTGTCATAATCAATGTTATTTATCATAACTTTTTAGAGGGAGGTAAATTTGGCAGACACAAATAAAGATTGACAGTGCAATATCTTTAAAAGATTGAAAATGCTTGTTTTCAAAAACTGAAATTTTATGGCAAGTAATTGTAATTTTAAATTAAAATGCAAATTAATGAAATGCTATTTCAGATAGTAAAATTATAGATTGTTTTTCGATCACGAAGGACCCACCTTCAATCGCAAAAGGGGTTTTCACAAGGTGTCAAAAATCTCAGAGCTTTATACTAAGATTACATACATGACTATACATCCTTTGTGCAAAAAGTAATAATGTCTTATGAAAATTCGATTAAATGTCAAAAGTGTTTTCAAAAGTGACTTTCCAGTTTGGCATTGTTCTTTGTTAGATGTTCACATGCAGTGGCGTACGCAGGATTTCTTTCAAGAGGGGGGGGGGGCATGCTGTATGATGTGTGATCGCCGGCGTGGGGAGGGGTCTAAGGGGAGGGGTGTCCCCCTCGTCCTTTGAAAATTTTTGAAAAATTAGGTGTCCTTACATGCAACCTGGTGCTACATGTGCTACCTTTTGAAGTAAAATTTGTGTTACAAAATTATGTATTTTTAGAATCTAAGAAAAAAAATTGGCATCCGTGAGGGGGACCGCCATGGCCCAATGCCCCCCTGCGTACGTCACTGTTCACATGCCTACGGCTTAACTTCGAGTGGGGGTGTGATTTTTTTTCATTTGATCGCTGAATTATCCTTAAGTGAGAACAAATTTCCCTAGTTTTTCCAGTAATCTTGTCGAGAAATTTGGTTCGCACCAACTCCAGTATTGCCAACGTAGCAGGCTGTACGACATATTCCTTGTTCAGTCATAAGTGGTTTGGGAAGCTGAGAAGCTGAGCAAACAGAGTCCGCTCCGCGGGGTAACTCCAGTGGGGCTGTTATGTCTCCCTCCCTGGCTTGAACGCCTTTGCCGATGTACTTTAATTTTTTTATAATTTATTTCAAAGTGATACCACAATTAGATTTAAATCCTTCCCCTGAAAAATCAGTAAGCAAAGCTAAACAGCCTTAAATTTGTAAATGTCAACGTGACCCAAAACCAAAATGTAGTTCACCGTGACATTTCTTTACGTAACGGAATTGGTTGTTACCTTGACAACCAGTGTGCCACCTTATTAACATTTTTGAAGAATTTTGAGGGTGGCCGGATGACGTCGATATATGCACTACTATGCACTACAAGACACACACAGAAATAAATACAAAGTGACGAAGACGTTTCTTTTTATTTAAAGTTTTGACAGCGGTATCGAATATTCCAACTGTATTTTTCTAAAGAGAAAATTTCTGACAGTAATAGTTTCTTTGTCTAAAATTTATAGTGACTTAACAGACCGGTTTCAGAGAAATGATTTAAAGTGATCGATTTATGACTCTCCTCGATTTCAAATGTAATTCGTCCAGTGTCAATGCTTGAATGAGATGCTTCCTGTGGTAGGATATTGGGCCTAATCCAAGGTTAGAACAAAATGACCCATATTGCTGAAGTTTTGGAATGTACAATATCCTAGCCGAGTTGAAAGGTAATGTAGCAGGGACATTATATTCACAGCAAGGGCGTAGAGAGCGGGGGGCTGGGGGGCTGTGGGGCTGGGGCCCACAAATATCAAAAAAATTTCAAGGGGCTAAGAAAAAATGAAAAAATTCAGTAAGTTACCTTAGAATAATGTCCAAAATGATGCACCAGATTGGATCTAAGGACCCTCAAATTTCACAAAATTTTCCTAAGGACTAAAAAATGTTGAAATTTTGCAGTAATTTACTTTAAAATTCTTCCAAAACGATGCACCAAATTGCATCCAAGGACCCTCAAATATCAAAATTTTCCAAAGGAGTAAGAAAAGTAAAAAATGCATTGATTTACCTTAAAATTCTTCCAAAACGATGCAACAAATTGCATCTAAGGACCCTCAAATGTCAAAATTTTCCAAAGGAGTAAGAAAAGTAAAAAATTGCATTGATTTACCTTAAAATTTTTTCAAAATGATGCACCAAATTGCATTTAAGGACCCTAAGACATCAAAAAATTTTCCAGAGGGGAGGGGGTGTCCCCCTCCCCTCAGACCCCTCCCCAGGACACCGATTTGAAACAAAGTTCAGCCCCCACAGTCTCGAACAGCTTCCTACGCCTATGATTCACAGCGCGACATTTACTTAATAAAATTCAAATGAGTGTTAAGGTTTTGAAAAATGTCAAAACCAGCATGCAGTTAACTGGAGTATGATTTCCACTGCTACTTTTCTTAAGTCCTAACAACCGAGTCGAAGGGCGAGAAATTATCACACTAACTCCCAAATCGTGCAAAGTTTCCTTCAAGGTAATACCCTCATCACACTGACGCTACGTCAATGGATTTCCCGCTGCGTCCATCCAAAAACAGAGGAACGCAGTAGAAACTCCTAGAACCACTTGCGGACGTGATGGGAACTTTCATGAACGTGGCGTGGTCTGCATGGTCTCCGGACACTAGGTTTCTGCTACGTGGACTTTGAGTATGTTCAAAACCCAAGAAGCACTGGCGTAGTGCAAATACGACGCAGCAACGACCTCATAACAACTTCATAGACCTTATGCCAAATAGCAGATCGTGAAGCACCATGGGAAGGATAATTCCAGTCCGCGAAGATTGAGCATTGTGACGATGAGCCTTCTCCATGGTGACGATCTAATTTGGTCGTCTGTTCATGGAATGATCCTTCCCAGAATGCAGTTTTGAAGCGCCCTCTTTTTATTTGGCATAAGGTAGCATAGCCGAAGTGGAAACTTAGTTTTGACGGCTAGAACGTAGCAAGAACTCAGCGACCACTTCGCCAATATTCCCTGTGCGCCTACTACGCGTACTAAGTTGGCGCAACGTCCACTTCTCGACGGAGCTAGGTTCATCTACGTTACACTAGAACAATAGAATTTTCATGACTCCGACACTATGTGCGAACTAAGACACGATTACGTTCTCGCCACGTCTATGCAAAAGACATGTTCGTCAACCAGACTTGTTGACTCGAGTCAATAACTGTGACTTGTGACTTGACTTTGACTTGAAGGGAACTTGACTTGCGACTTGACTTGAATTGAGGAATTTGAAAAATGAGTGACTCGATCGTGACTTGACTTGCAGAGAAATGACCTGTGACTTGACTTGAACATATTTGACTCGTCGACACTGGAAATAGTATGTTTTAAGCTGTATTAATTATTTATACTCTCATGCAAAATCTTTCCTCTATTTACTGACTGAAAAATCTTTTGATCGTTTATTAAAATCTTTTGATTGGTTTTTATTCAGCTGTCTGAATGCAAAGGTATAGAATCCACAATCCATGCAGTTAATTATAGAAGACCTTACGCATGGCGCTTTTTACGCCTTTACCCTAAAGATATTATAGGCATAGATACCAAACTCCTATGCCTACACTATTACGGGAATTGACTCCTCATGGAGAGGCAAATGTCGGGGCGGAAGTGTGGATTTGATATGCGTGTCGTTCTAATCGTCGATCTGCGCACAAAACTAAGATCGCGTCAGAGAAAATTCCATTGTTCAAACAGGCAAGCGTGTGTGCACTTTTACATCGCGTTCTATACACGCAGTACACATTTTTCGGTGTATTGTCCGCCGGAAAACTTGACGTATACTTCTGCGTGCATGGAAAACGAACACGTTAGTCGCTTTCCCGTTGTGAGCGCGTGAGAAATTAAATGCGCATATAAAAGTGCGTCACTTAAAGATACCATAGAAACTGACCAATGAAAGTCCATGAACTTGCAAACCCAGTCATTGTGCGTTCATATTCAAGTGTACATATGTGGAATGCCGCGATGAAGAAATAACATTCTTATTTAGCTGGACGTTATAGAGGATAGGTACTTCTTCAATTGACAACATTACGAAATAGCAAGTGTTAATACTTTTGTAAGACATTTATTTGCCTGTTTGTTTTCCAAACGACTGAACAGTGATCAGCACCCCCCGATATTTTGGCCTCCGTGAGGAGACACCACGGCATTCTAAGTTTGGATTCTATGCTTATAATATCTTTTTTTACTTACACCCACAGGAATAAACACCACTGTGTATAACTGTACATAGTCCCTGTTCCGGTTCCCTGTTTTGCTTGTCCACCAAACGTCATTGTGAAGAAGGCTTCAGATTGGTTGGTGCGTAAAACCCTGATGGCATTCAACTGAATGCGTATCTATGACAAGTATCACAATTTTATCGTGGCATATTATAGACTAAATCTAGGCCTGGCAGAGCTGACGATAAGCTCTCACAGTGAGGCCCAAGAAACTCTCAAAAGTGTGTGGAGATGGAGAGAGG
>WURT03081131.1:0-13062 GCA_009936505.3 Holothuria glaberrima | reverse complement strand
TTTCTTAGTACTTCTCTTTGCCTTTGGTTTTCTTGTTCACAGTTCTCTTTGTAGATAGAGCTTGGGGTAGGGCCTGGTTGGTCTAGTCTGAAGGAGTCCCCCAATTTGAAAAAGTGTGCCCCATCATCCGTGCTCAGGAATGGCTCTTATCAATCACGTAACAATATGTTTTTTACTCATTAAATTCATGCACAAAAACTTCTGGGTTTACAGTATCTTCAATATTAGATGTTTGTATACAGAAACGTAATGAAAGATACATGTGAGCGAAATGAGAGGATATTCGTAAGATTTAGCAAACTTTTGAGAATAAACTGCCATCTCCCTTTAAAGATCATTTTGAATGTTCAGGTAGAACTTAGTGCAAATGTTACAGTGAATGATTTTAGATGTATGAAATGAATGTGGCATATCTTTGACTTTCAAGCTGTTTCTTCACTGCAGAAGAAGCGAGCAGTACATGCCCTCAACACTTTCAAGACATATGGTATGACTTGACACTAAAATTGCCCTTTCATTCCCCCTCTTCCAAAATAACACACACAAATGGATCTTCCAAATGCTCTCTAATTAAATAATTAAGTTAAATGTAACAACAATAACAATAATCCAAACTTTTCTAGACATGAATTTGAAAATTCTTTTAGAAGAAAAAACTGAAATGAGTTAGTTTGCTAGTGTTAGAGTATCTACAGTACAGAAGTGGACTTTTCCATCCATTCATCACAAATTTGAACACACATGGTAATCTCATTCAGAAGGAGCCAAAGCCTGTGATATTCATTACCTCACAGTGTGATGAGGGACACCCCACTTGAGTAAATATTTTATCAATCTGAGGCTATGAAGACACCACCTAAAACAGCTAATAAATGAACTTGAAACTTGAACAGATAGGTTCAGGACTTTTGGACTTGGATTTTGAACTTCTTTGGATGACTAACAGAAGCAGACCCTCATAAGATTAATGATTGTGATCATCAGGCAAGTGTGGCCAAACTTAAGTTGCTGTCCAAAAAAAATTACAAAAAACTGCAGAATTAGACAACCTGTAGGTGCTTCCAAATTGGTTAGGACTCTCACTGCTGAGTTACCATAATATTAAAGACAGTGGATGGAGTAGGGTACCCCTAGAGGCCTTCTTCAATCATAGTCTGGCATGCTCATGTTTAAAATATGAGACACTGCTTGAAACCATTCTGTGACTACATCCCTCATCCTTTCCTTCCCCAACCTTCTGATGCCCACCTCCCAACAATCTTTTCACCAAAATCAAAAAGTTTAAATGCTATAAAGCTATCGTGTTTTAAAATGCAAATATAACCCCCTCCCCCAATTACATATTGTGATTCCACATTTTCCCCATTCCCCTTTCACCTATGGCATATATCTCATACCCCTTTTGCATTTGAAGACTGCAGTATATATGAGGGCTATTTAGAGGCACTATTGAAGGCCTTGAGTTAGGATTAAATAAAGTATTGATTGTGAATCCACAAAATTCCTCCACACTATGGATTAAAAGTCAAAGGGAAAGAATGCTCTAAAATGGACCACGTTTATGAGATAAAATGAATGAAACTGAAGTAGCCATAACCATTAGTATCAACTAGTGTTTTCACAGGTAACCCGGGTACCCGCCCAACACTTACAACCCGGTTCTGACATTACTACCCGGTTCTGTCATAAAGTGAACAACAAAACTTCTTAAGATCAATATCGCATGTTATCTGTCATATGTGATATATTATAACATTTATCACATATGTTTCCTACAGTTTTTCACTGCTACCATTTGAAATGAATTGAAATACAAGTACACAGTGCAATGTATTACCTTAATAGTTAATACAAACCTTCCATACTAGGCAGAGGTACAAGATATTGAAAAACTCTGTGTCTGATACGTCTTGCACTTCCGCCGGGTACTTGGCAGGTACGTGTCCAACATTACCAGTTCCGATTTTAGGAATTGGTGAAAAAAACTAGTATCAACAGTATATAGTCTGACAACTCAAGCATTACCTTCATCTTCTAAAACTATAACACGAAACACGAGTCACGGATGTTGTGTCATTCAAAATTTTCAGAGCATCTTGAGCAACAAATAAACCTAACTGAATTTGTTCCTGTGAAAACCATTGTTCTAAAATAAAGGTACCATGGTGCTTTATTTTAGAATTTCTTATCTTTCTGTAGATTATAAAACTTAGCTTAAAAAATGTAAAACTTTTCTGTGCCACAAATGCAATATTTCACTTGAAGTTTTAAACTACAGAACTACTTTACTCTTTTCAAAAAGAGTTACGTCCACCATGTACACCATTGTGTTATATTTGTTTTCTCCCAAATAAACTTTTCATGAGTTCTCTTGACAAACTATGTTCTTTCAGATGCAACTGTACCATGTTAATAGACCAAAATGAAGGTTTTCCAACATTTGTTTCTGTACTTTAGCTAATGTACCAAGACAAGCTACTTGCAAATTAAATTACCACATATATAATCCTATGCCCCAGGGCAAACTTTGGTTATACCTTGAAGCAGTCAAAAATATCACCTCTGTGTTTGCTAAGGCCATAGACCCAACTTTACTGTCTAGCATTGCCAGCATCAATACCGGGCATGAACCCCGCTACGACTTTATTCACGCAGACCAAAGAAAACTGTTTGAGGCCTGGAAGAACTGACTCAAAACTAGGCTCAGTGCAATTAGGCAGGAGTAGCTTAACTAAACAACCACTTAAAATCATTTCTGACCTTTTGCCCTCCAATCCTCTTTCCGACTGAGAGGTTTAATTCCCGTGCCCAACTCGGCAGGAAAACAAAAAGTGGCAGAGGACAAAAGCCCTGCTGGTTGGGGCGCACACTTCAAAGCCCAGAGTTACAAAAGGGAAAGAGATTATCCCAGAGGGTCCCTAGTTTCAATATTAAGTGCCACCACTTGAAATACTACCAAAATGAGATATTGAAAACACAATTGAGGGAACATTTTTATTTTATGTTTGTTTCCCAATAGATTAATGCTGCAAGGACTGTAAAAAAAAAGGGCAAAATGAGACAAAAGTGAGGAACATGTGTGTTAAATAAAAGGGGTTAAAAAAGAGTCAAATCATATTAAATATTGGACAAGAAAAGTTTCATTAAATTATCTTTTGCTTTGTTGAGCTGCAATTGTATGCAGACCATTGGCAGGCAACAACAGCACTACATTCTTTGGCAAGAACTCAAACAAGTTTTTACAAAGAATTTCAATGGTCCCACTTTACACCTCATCTTTCTCTTTCCATGATTGGAAAGCTGGTGTAAATGTAGGGAATACTATACATAGTGCAAATGTGTCACAATATATGCAACAAACACTTTTCAGTAAGCATTAAGGATGGATGCAAAAATTAGGATTTGGAGTGCAAAAAGCTGAAAAGGGCAAAAGTTTTCTTTTTCAGAATTTACCAGTTTACACACAAAGTTTAATGTAGTGCCAGAAAATCTGGCAACCCTGCTTGTACATATGTCAGAGCATCCCTGCCTGATTGTGTGAAAGACAGATTATTTTGGCCCCTTGAGGTGATGAACTTTGCTTTTTAAAGTCTATCAACTCTGTTAATTTATGGATACAAGATTTATAGTTCATACCTGCAGCCAGAAAACCGCGTGTTTGGTCTAGTGGTAGAGCATCCGCCTCTCAGGCAGGAGGCCCGGGTTCAATTCCCAGGTCGCGTCATACCAACGACTTTAAAAATGGAACCTTCTGCCGTTGTGCATGATGCCCCGCATAAGAAATGGAGTAAGGGAAAACAAGCCAGTGAGCCACAACTGGAAAAAAGGCTGTGGCCGACTCTACTTGAACCAATTGGTTAGAAACTGGGCCGCTAAACCTCACCTAACTAACCTGTAGCCAGAGGGAGAGGGAAATGGGAAGGCACCCCTTAAAAAATTTTGCCCCCACATAAACTTACAAATGACCATTGTCTAAAAAAAATATTAGTTTATTAGTGTATTTCGCCACACCTGCTCAGAGACATATTACCTCCTGGGGGCTGTCCCGCCCCCACCCCCCTTTTAGTAACTTGTATGGCTAATGTTATGCCATAATTAATCTTATGTGTAGTTACTGGTGGTAAGTACCCCAGATGGAAGAAGTTAGGATTTGAGTCAGCCAAGGATGCAGCCATATGGTGGTGAAACAGGGGTAACCACTAATTGTACCTCCCATTCATAGATGTAACAAAGGGGTTGCAAGTGGGCTCCAGCTCCCTAAGTTGGAGTGAAAGCCAGTTACAGTACAGGTAGCAGATTACTGAGAGTAGGTTGATATGTCAAATTTGTTCCAGTTGAGTAAGTTGGGTAAAATGTGGAAAGGTATTTTATAGGCAAAAAGAGCTCACCCCTTAGCCTCCCCCCACCCCAATATGTCTACGTCCTCACCATTTTCTTTATAAGTAAAAAAAAACACTGTTCTTAAAACCATACACAGGCAAAAGGTGGAATTAATAATCATTTAAGCTTGGCTGTAAATGTTTCATGGGGTCCCCTAACTTGATCTGAGTAGTTCAATGGTTAATTATCTAAAATCAGGCATGAAAGCTTTCAATGTACCCAAACGGTACGGTACCAGTAGTTGTATAATATGCACATTTCTTTACCAATGCTGTTCCCATTCTTTCGATTTTTTCTGGCATATCCAGTTGAAAGGGAGGGATTGAGCAGCCTTATAAAGCATAACTGATCTTTTGAAGAAAAAAAAAAAAATTCCCAGCAATTCATGATGAGTGTAGTGCCTGACCAGATAAGCCCTTTAATGCCCTCTAGTAACAGTTTTCATTACCATGCCAACCAGACTGGGGTATGGATTGGCGCCAGTGTAGATTTGGACTGCCCACAGCCCAAAAAAGATATCTTCACCTCAGGGAATTACCATTCTCTGGACACCTTCAGTGGTCAACCCCCAAGACTTAATCACAATTCTAAACACAATACAACGACAGCTGGTAATCTTAGGATGTACCCCACTTCCTTAGCTACAATCATTTTATAATCTACTGTTAAATTTTACAATAAAAAGAAAGACATGACCAAAATTTTTGCATTCATTATTCCAATCCAAAGAAAACTTGCTCTGTAAACAGTTGGGTGTATCTGATGGAAAGATAAGCTCAAAGTCAAACACATCGTCTTTCCTGAGTATTCAACGACGAACAATAACATTTTTTTTTACGTTCAGTGATATAGTGCTTTACAGACATGAGCGTGACTCACAGATCTCCACAGTCCAACAGATTTCGGTAAAGAGTTCAAAGCATTTTTGAAAGACCCTCGCGACGCAATAAGCAGATTTAACAAAATATCATGTCCTGAAGACACACTATGCACCCACTTATCGGCATGATTCATATTTTTAGCCGACCCAAAATACCGTTTTTGCTCAAAAGGCTTGAAGGGTGAAGTTAATTTAAATAACAATTGATGAAAACACTTTTCAAAAAGAGATTTAACTGTTTACAAGAATGGAAAAATGTAGTGAAAAGGCTCCAAGTTTTGAGAGTAAACATTAGCCATTGTAGTAAGTCTGCAATAAAGTTTCCTTCCAGATAATAAATGGGTCCATAGAATCACTGGAAATGAGTCACACAATGAAAACATCTTAAGTTGTTTCTGAGGGTCAGATTTTGTAAGGTGTAGGTTTCCGGTGTCAATTCAATAGTACAAAAGTCACATATTTCTAACGGTGCTCCAGGTCAAATTCAATTTTTTTTTTCAAATATTGTAAAAAGAGGTAAATTTGGGTGATAGAAGTGTGAACATTTTTAAGCCACACCCCTACTGATTTGTCAACAACTCCTTATATGGGATGCTGTATGACTAGTTGCCAGATTTTGGTTGGCTACAATGATGGTATATTTACCCGAGTCTGTCACTGCTTCTCTGTAAGGAGTTCCTGCATGCAATAAAGATGCTGTGATTTTACACCCTCAGGGCTTTCATTTCATGAAGCTCCACATTTTCCAAAAAAAAAAATAAAAAAAATTTCTTTCAGACAAGACGGTTTGGTTTGGCTTCCCTGGTTAAAATTTAATCTCTCTCCAATCAGGAAATGATTGAGCATTCACAAGAGTACAGCTGACCTATAAGTTTATAAACATTTTCAAAATGTTTGAAAATTACCTGTAGGAGCTCCAGAGGGAAACTGTTTTAAACTGCTGCTTTTTAACTCTTTTACATTTAAAAGACTCACATAAGGTAGAGGAAATGATAGGGGCAAGGAAGGGACAGGTAAGCTGGCTTGGCAATGTCCTGTTAGAGTATAGATAACACTGTATAGAATACAGGGCATATGGTAGGACTATCCTCAGCTACTATATTCCCTTCTATCCCTATCCTTTTCCCATATTCCCCCTCTCCATTTCTCCTCTCCATCAAATTTCCCTTTAGGACTACCTCATTCTCCTTCTACCAGTCTGTACAATAATACCCTCTGTAGCCATCGCCGTGAGTCATCACAAATATTCCACAATGAAAATTTATTTGATCTTCATCTTTCATTCAATTCCAATATTGAGTCTACACTGCATCAACATGAAACACCCAGAGAGTATCATTTTATCATATACTACAGTAATTACTAAACCATTCAGTCTCACAAATTCATTATGGCATTAGCTTAGCTTACCCAAAACATTATGTACATCAAAAGTTAGGGATATGCATTAAATTATTTTTAAATCTGAAACTAACAGACTGGCTACAACACGGCAGTGATTTTTTGCCATGAGAACTGTATTTCAAATTAACCCCAGAAACTTGTTTTGAATTACTGCATTCTTTAAAATCAATGTTAAAAAGTTATGAAAATTTTCACGAAGCATAATACATTGCCTTGCCCCTGATGCAGTATGAGTTCATTTTCCTTTTCTAGAAAGATTAGCCATAGGTGGTTAATGTACCTATATATGGCAAATGAAGTAGTTGTATCCAATTTTGCATGGGTCCAAGGGAGGTGGCACTTGATCATGCTCAGAGAAGCTAAATCAGTTACAAAATGTTCAGCCAAACATGGATTAAGCATACATGTAGGCTATACAGTTCAGTTACTATGATATTTAGAGAAAAAAGCATCATTTTAAATTCACCAAACTCATGAGTCAAATTAGTGGTACTCTGAGCTACAGCAAATACTTGATGTCAAGAAAGTCTTTACCTGAACTGTTAAATAGACCTAAATGCATGTGATATCACAGAGCAGAAAGTGTACCCCCACCCTCCCGTGGGAAGGGAAGCTAGTACCAATGCAACTTCACCAAATGCAGACGGTTGATTTGTGTATCGTCATGATGTACACACGATTCTACTACACACGTGCAATATCTACCTACACCTGTAGGGTAAACAAAGGAATGCTGATACTGTGCAGATCTCTAGGTCATTACTTTTGCACAGCTACTAAGTGAGTTTCCTAACAACAAATGACTAAACTTGAAAAAGATTAAATTTCAACAAATATTGATGCTTTTAGAGTATTGTAATCAGTAATTATTCAAAGTATTTGAACAGTGAAAACAGTTCCCTCTTTGGTTGCATACCATGTCCCCAGACCTTCAGGGGTTGTCTTAAATAATTCAATTTTAACAAAGTTTATAGCCATAAATGGGACGAATTTGATATCCCAAAAGGTTGGTATCCGGAATAACCATAAAGACCACAATTCCAAAGGGCCGCTACTCTGAAGGGTAATTACTCCAAATTTAACATTTGGACTATTATACCAAAGGGAGGAACTTAATTTTCCAAGTATAACACGACCTTTTGAAATCCTGAAGGGTCGTTATTCCAGAACGAGAATATTAAGGTTATTTCACAACTTAATTCTTCACCTGATGGTAGGGGAAGACAGGGAGGGAACTGCCTCCTGGTGCCGCCTCTGACAAAAATGTAAACAAGAAAAATGCTATCTGGACCACATTTTTTATTTTCAGCTTTTTCAATATTTTAAAATTTTGAAAGTTGTATACTTCTAAAACTCAAAATGTAAAAAACTTGTGAGTTGTGTTGTGGGCACTTAAGCAAAATTCTTTAGAGATTTTTACAGATACTGTACTTGTCTCTACAGTTTTGAGAGTAATTACAAATTCCCTTCATGGCAGGGTAGAGAAGATCCTCCTAGGAGTAATGTCAGTGAGACAAAGACTACTGCTACTATATTGTACATGCAGAAAATTGTGTGCCAGGGTACACTATCCCCCTCCAATAACCCACGTTTGTAATTTCTAACGTTATTCTTAAAGCATTTTTTTAAAGATTGTTTTGTCTCTATTTTTCTCTAACCCCATGAAATAGAATGTTTTCAAGTATGTTGTCCTCTGACACCTGGTAATTCATTTTCAAACAGTATGTATCCTAAAGCAAAGGTCTGGGCCTAAAAAACCAGCCACTTCAGGGTTTTCTTTTTCAACAGTGTTGATGTTGTTCCCTTGTCATGGGCCAAGAAAGTCTACACTTTCCGGTCCACATTGTTTTCAAACAAAAACATGGTAAGAATAGCTACCAATAGGACAGATTCTCCATTCAAGTGCTTTTGTTGCTACTACAGAGATAGGATTCACTAAGCTCTATTGTTATGACACCAACAAACACAAGCTATTGTGTGGTTATAGACAGAAAAGGGGAATCCCATTGTGTTTGCACAATTCTTGAGAGATGGTCCATTATACACTACTGTAAGTACTGTTCCCTTGTTCCCCATTGAAAAAACCATTGTCTTTTTAAGCTCACTTTGAATAATACAACATAATAGGGATTTGCATGCAATTTTACCATTTTTCTTGATCCTTAAAAATGTAGAATCATGTCACTGAAGGTTAACCGAAAGTATGGTGCCCTGGTGTCCACTCTTAAGTGACCAGTTGAAGATTGACTAATTCTAATGGTCTAATCACATGGTCCAGGAATAAGAAAGAGCTGCATTCCCATTGATACATTTATGAAAGTACTGTAATAACTGCTAAAACTTGCTTGAGCAAGCCCCACCCACCTTGTTTGATTTGATTCCATCTATTTTGTTTGGTACTATGGAACACAATAAATACAGAGAAATATAAAAGACAAGACATGTATAGAATAGAAATGTAAAAGACATATGCTAGAGGCAAACAGACAATAAATGGGACAAAAAAGACAAGAGAATGGAATTACAAAACAGAGTACCTGGGATAACCGAGAAAGCCTAATAAAAGCTTAATAATTCTATTGGGGTCCCCCTAAACTTAAACATGAAGTCAGAAGTCAGAACTCAGAATGGTGAACAATATATTTAAATAGCCCCTCTGGATGGTCACATCAATCACTTCAATATATTTACAACACAAATTATTCAGAATAACTGAATCCTAGACACTGTCAGGTTTTTTCTTCCATTTTTTCTTTTATCCCCAAAATTAAAGAGCAGCCTAATTGCTCATTGCAAGCTGCAAGACGATGTGGACATATATTTATGTTTGACAATACTGACAAACTTGTTTATAATACAAGTGTTGTATTGTTAAAATATGTAGTGAACATACAGATTGATTTTAAAGGAAGCATACTGAGTTGTATATTGTATACATGAATATATCACCTCCCTCAATTCTCCTTAAAAATGGTTAGTCCCTAATATGAGATAAAAGCATCTGATGAACGAAATGATGAAATGACTCATGATTTGTAGAAAGGTCCAACATTTAAAAGTATGATGCACCTTTCAAAGCATCAGTGTGGCCAAATTTTTGGTAAGGCAACTTTCAAATTTAGTGTTCAAGATGGAGAAAATGCCAAAATGCAAATTCCTTGACATTAACACTCCATGTGTTGCAAAATAACCTACCTTTCAAAGACTGAGTTTATTCGTGAATTTCAGGTCATAAAGTAGGTGTTTTCACATGATTTCTGAAGGGTATTGTGGAAAACATGTATGCATTTTAAAGGAAAATTGAGAGGCACAAATTTGTAAAAATACCAAATATAATTTCAAAATGCTGATATGTAATTGTTTAATTTTAAATAATGCTGCAAGCCAACAACATCTTTGAAATGCCCCTTTTTAAAAGTGTTTGTAATATTTAAAATGCCATTACGTCAACCATACAAGGTGGAACAAATGTCATACTGATTGTTGTTTGCACTGATAAATGTGTATGCACAGATATTGTCACAAATTCTCAAGTTTTAAGCCACTGTACTTAATTCTCCTCATCCTGTTTGTGGTTTCAAGGATTCTTACCTGGACTATGGTCCAGGCAAATTTTTACAACAAGAAGCACCCAGCCATGACCCTCTGTGACCACAAACTACAATAGAAAAGGGGAGTGACAAAGGGGCTATTAAAGATTTGTTTGTTGTATAATGCACTGAACCAGTGGTAATTGAATCCTTAAGAGAGAGGGCACAACAGAGGTATGGAAGGACAATGCACATTGTTCTCTGAAACAGGAACCATCTAAGGCTGAATAAATTTTTGACTGTTCCATATAAGATTGCTGCAGGGACTGACTCATCTCTGAGTAAATGGGGATACCATTACACAACTTTTCATCAAAAGTAGGAAGTTATCACCCAAATGCAGGTACTTCAAAGACTTGTCAAAATGAAGGGAAAAAATGAATAAAAAAAAAAAAATCACGATTAGGTCACACAAAGGGGCTAGCATCCAAAGAAATAAAATATGAGAAGTTTCCTAGAAATTTATGACCCAAACTTGAAAAGATGTAAAGCTTTTAATTAAGAGTGGACAGGTATTGCTGGTTTCCTGTTACACTGTTTCAGCATGGGCCTGCTGACCAGATGGGTTCGGTGGTATAATAACCTGTTTAAATGGGTGCTACTGTTTCTGGTAATCTAAACAAGCTACCGGAAATGATATTTTGCCTTGGCAGCCCAGCAACAACTTGAGAAATTTATTTACCATAATAAGGACAATTTCATGTTGCTTTTACAGACACTGCACACGGAAGTTCAAAGGCTGATGTTTGTCCACAATTTAGTGATTCATTTAAAGACAAACTCTCATCACCCTAAAGTATATTGTAATGTGGGGATATCAAAATTCCAAAGTTGGTGACTGCTGTTTGATTGACATCGAAGTTTGAAAACTCAAAATATGCAGAGTAGCTCACATTCCACACAATGCAGAGGGAGTGTTGGGATAGACATTATAGCCGTGTATGCTCATTAGAACATGGTGTTCACCAATAAAACAGGTTTGTGTCTGCACAAGGAGGAGCTTTACACTGCAGTTATGGGAGGAGCTGCAAGTTGCCTGGACGGGAAAATTGGAACTGTCTGGGATGAAGACAATTTTCCTTTAAGGAATTAATTCTGTAGTTTGACCAAATTGTAACTCATTCCACACGGCTATCAAACTCAAATCTAGGGGAACTACCAGGAATCGTTTGTTTCACTAGTTGGCAAGTTTGGACAAGATGCTGCCAACAATCTATATTTCTGATGATAAATCACTACAGATGGCATTTAAAGTATAAATTATTTTTTCTTGTAAACTACTAATTACCTTTAAACACTGAAAAAAAAAAAAAAAAAAAAAAAAAAATAGAATCCACAGATAAAGAGACCTGTCACAGTCAAGACTCCAGAAGTCCTCCTGCATACACTCTTAGGAGGAAGTAATCTCGTGGAGATTGCATACTGGGCTGTGGTACCATGGAAAGGTCTCCCTCCCCCCTCCCAACAGTCATACAGATCATTCCAGGTATTTTACAGCAAAAAAGTTGGTCTCCCAGTCAATTGGATTTTTTAAGTACCATACGGTACACATTGTCTGCTGTGTGGCAATAACTGACAAATGGGCAATAGAATTAACCCATGGAAATGTTTACTGAAGGACCACAAATTTGTAGGACAAGTCTTGATCAATGAGGCTGTCGGATTCTGAGGCAGTTTGTCCCTCATAACAAAGATGTGGCAATGCCAACTCTCTCTTCAAAAAGGTAGCACTCACATGGTTGGTCCCCTACTAGCCACAGTTAAAATACATTGGAAGAATGTAAAAGGCCATCAACAGGCCTTGAGTTTTAGATTTTCCAGGTGTGCTACAAATTACCCTCCTCAGGAAATTAAGGAGTGTGGTAGGTGTGCTGTTTTGTTAAACTTTAATGGATTTACCCAAGTTCCCATTCTTTATCTAGGTGTGCAAAAAATCACACTTCCCACAGTGATTGAGGTGAGTGATGGGTGTGCAATCGCACTCGCATGCCTCAAAATTCAAGGCCTGCATCAGCCTTAAACACTTCTCCCAGTCAAAAAGCACCACTATTTTCCCTCCCCCCTCATACTTTACCTTTCAAAAGAACAACACTCAAACTGTGGCACATTTGCATCATTGCATATAGCCCAATTGAATTCAGTATGACCTTTAGGCTGTAGATCAGACCTGTGAACTCTCTTGGTTTTACCAGGAGTCTCCTGGTTTTTATCCAGATCTCCGGGCCTCCTGTTGTGATAGGATTTTCCCCCCTGAAAATATTCCCCCGAGAGAATATTTCGTGGGAAAAATTCTCCCCGGTGAAGATTTCTTAGGAAATTCTCCCCCCGGGTGAGTATATTTCCTAGCAAATATCCCTCCCCCACTTCCACATGCCTACTGTGTATGTCATATATTTTTTTAGCATATCGAAAACATTTTCATGTGGAGTGAGGTAAACTGGGGTAAAAACGCCCGTTTCGGAGGTTTTTCGTAACTATCTCTGTACTCCTAGCAGACTCTTTGAAACAAAAGTGTGGCTTTATGCAACACATGTCTCCTTTATAATTTGGTTATATAACATGGTTATGAAATCAATAAGGAGGAATTTTCCTCAGTTTTTGACACCAAGTTTGGGGGGTGTTTTTACCCAGGTCTCGGGGTAAAAACGCCCACCCCTATCTTTTTAAAAAAAGATGACTATTCTACAGTTTCCCCTGTAGTAAAGTTACTATTTTTTGATGTTTTTTTGAAGAATGCAACCTCAACTACCACATTCATGTCAAGCAGAGCTGGTGAACTGTACATTAAGTCATTTACAGAACCTGATA